>CALNHX010001089.1:0-253153 GCA_940337035.1 Agriotes lineatus
TGCACAAGAAATTTTATCACGTATCCTCGTTTGAGCTGGCCTGGCGTGGGGGCGAAGCCTCAAATTATCTTACAACATTTCTTGTAAAAGAATTCGACAACTTTGGTAGGCAGACAGGAAGTATTATCTGCAACCAAGTATTCGACAAGACGTCGCAAGGCGGTGCCCAACCACTAGCACGAAAGAAATGGTAACCTGATGCTTTATTATCATCTAGGTAGCTTTATGTTTCGCTTTGATTATAGTTCATTGTTCTAACTTTAGGATAATTTTCTTCAACAGCAGCCTCTTTCTGATGCTGCGCAGATATGCTTCTAATTTCAAATTTCTTGTACTAGCATTGTCAAGGAAACTGTATATTCTTTCTAACTCAATTTAAAAATGTTTCTTGAATTCACAAGCAGTCAAACATTTTCAAATCGTCTATAGTGTCACAGAGAAAAATATAACTCAAGTTCTGTACGATATAATTTTAACCAGCTAGCGTTGAATAACAGTTGAAAAGTGTATAAACTTTTTAGCTACAACTCCCCATTCTCAATAAATTTAATTCTATTCTTGTATGTCGATAGAGATTTAGCAATATATTATTATAATACACATAGGTCACTTATTAAATAAAAATTAAAAGAAATAAATTTGGAAGATTAATACAATCAAATTTAGAAAATTTTTAATAAGATCGTTGGTTAAGTTGAATTGAGTAATAGAAATTAAATTTGAGACAATGTATAATTAATTTAAGTTATAGCAATGGTGGTGAAAGTTAATATGAAAAATAAGATAATGTTATCATGTGACAAATATACTTACTACTAGAATATAGCATGTAGTAGGTAAAACTCAGAACATTTAATTTTAAGAAAGAGTGCATTAATAATTGTAACTAGCACAATTAAAAAATTTGTTAAAGATAGTGATAGTGATAGTGATATATATTTCGTTATTTGTGTGAAATGCACCTTCTGTTTGGCAATTAAGTACAAGCAGGACATGCGCAACAGCGGTGGTTGGGGCGCATTCCAGCAGCCACCCGGGATGGACGAGGGGACACAAGATGAGAGCGAACTGTGCAACTATGCGGTCGTCCCTTCGAAGTCGTATTATATAAACTTGTATTTAATAGTAAATAAATTAGTTAGTGAAAATAAAAGAAGTATTCATTAATAAACATGGTCCTTCGAGTGCAGATTGTGAACAAGAAAAAACCTAGGAAGAAAATACTTCAAATCAACAAAGAAAACCACGAGGCCTGTCCATTGTTCCAAGCGGTGCTACCTTCCACGAAACGAGAAGTGAGGTCGTCCACCAGCAAGAGACGTGCAGCTCGGGGTTATTTCCTTTGTAAGTACATTCCATTCTTTATTCCTCATATATCCCCTTTAATTCTGAGTCAAGCATGGAAAACTTAGCAACTTTAAAAATAAAAAGAGGTCATTTAAAAACCACCCTCACTAACTTTAAAAAACATTGCAACAAAATCGATGTAAGCGAATTAAATGATTCAATTATAACGGAATTAGAAGGCCGTTTAAAAAAGAGTGAACCATTACTAGCTAATTTTTGCGAAGTACATTTACAAATTAAAACTATTTCTAACACTGATTATACCGATGAAAGCGATGATCCCGAATTAGAATCATTTGAAGACAGTTATTTTGAGGTAACTTCTTCTTCTTCTTCCTCTTATTGTAGGCCAGTGGCCTGTTATAACCACAAAGTGGTTCTATGAGCCCTCTTTGCCCTTAGGCCGGGTAGGTGGCTAGCCTTGCCCGTCGAAATTGAGGAAGAGTTCCCTTATTAGGGGTTAACGACTACCACAGATGTTAGCGTGGTAGCCGGGGAGCGTACGATTTTTAAAATCCATCTATAGTATCTACCGGGAATCGAACCCGGGCCGGCCGCCTGAGAGGCGAGCATTTGCTCGCTGCGCCATCCGCTCACCGCAGGTAACTTCAAAAGCAAAAAATATAATTTCATTATATCGCAAACCAAAACAAATCAATCCAATTTCAAATCCACCAAACAGCACGTCCTTTGCACAAGCTGATTCAAATAATATTCGTCTTCCAACCATAAATTTGCCTTCTTTCACGGGCTTGTACGATCAATGACAAGAATTCTATGATTCATTTAAGGCGCTAATACACGAAAACAATACCTTATCTGAGATACAAAAATTTTATTTTTAAAAAGCTCTTTAAAAAATGAAGCAGCTCTAACAATTCAAAATTTAGAAGTTTCAACATCAAATTACTATATTGCGTGGGATTTGCTCCGGGAGCGTTTCGAAAACAAACGTTTAATTGTAAACAGTTACATTAAATCCATCGTTGAATTTCAACGCATTCAAAAAGAATCACACGTAAGTTTACGACAACTTTTCGATACTGCTACTAAAAATATTCGATCATTAAAAAACTTAGGTTTACCCACAGATACATGGGATGATTTGCTTGTATATATTGTAGTTTCTAAATTAGACCCTGTAACGCGCAAAGAGTGGGAATCAACCAAATTACCCCAAGAATTGCCAAATATGAATGATTTAAATACATTTTTTTAAAATAGGAGTAAAATTCTAGAAACAATAAAACTTAATAAATTAGAAATACATAGTAACGCAATCTATAACCCCAGAAAAGATACCATTCATTCCAAGGTAATGTTAGCAACCAACCAACAACAGCTCTGCGCATTTTGTAAAAATGCTCATACTATATACATTTGCGAAGAATTTTCAAAATTATCGATTCCAGACAGAATTAGCGAGGCCAAAAACCGCCATTTGTGCATCAATTGTTTGCGAAAAGGTCATTTTACTCGCGACTGTAGAGCAAATGGATGTAGAAAATGCTACAAAAAACACAACACCCTACTGCATCTTGAATATACAAGAACAAATAGTACAAACAATGGAATTTTACAAAAATGTAGCAATAATGAACCACTGACAAGCAGCGCGCCGGAAGCACAAGAAAATAATTCCGAATCGGTAGTACTAGTCAATCATTGTTCGTTTAAAGGGTTTCCGCAAATTTTGCTTTCAACAGCTAGAGTAAATGTTAAAGACAATGCAGGACGGCTCCATGAATGTCGTTTGTTGTTAGATCCCGGTGCTCAATCCCATTTTACAACTGATAAAATGTGTACATTGTTAAATTTGAAAAAATCTAAAATAAATGTAGCTGTTTCAGGACTCAGTCAGTCAAATTTTAATATTACTCATATGGTAAATGTAAATATATATGCTTAACACGGAGGTTATAAAATCTCTCTTGCGTGCTTGGTTTTATCGAAAGTTACAGAGCCTTTACCATCAAAATCATTTGATGCAAGTATATTGGGTATTCCTGAAAACATTCTGTTAGCGGACAGCTCTTTCAACGTATCTGATAATATTGATGTATTAATCGGTTCATCAGTATTTTACACTTTATTATCAGTAGGACAAATCAATTTAGGTTAGGGACTTCCTACCTTGCAAAAAACAAGGCTAGGTTGGGTAATCGCTGGACCTATAAATGATCAGCTCAATTCTATTACTTCAAGAAATCATTTTGTCTCAGTTGAATCTGAAAATAACTTTACATTAGAGCGCCAGGTAGAAAAATGCTTGTCGTTAGAAAATTGTAGCCAGAACTTTAGTAAAATGTCATTAGAGGAGAAACTTTGTGAAGGTCGTTTTGTGCAAACAACGAAAAGGGATGCTTCAGGTAGATTTGTCGTAAAAATACCGTTCAAGGAAAATGTTAGCGCTTTAGGCGACTCACGGAGCCTGGCTTTAAACCGTTTTCAGAACCTTGAGAAAAGGTTCAGGCAAAATCGTGCTCTAAAGCAACTTTATTGTGAATTCTTGGAAGAATACAAACACCTAAACCATATGACACGAGTAGCTGACGACAACGATGATTCACAGGGAAGGTTTTATTTGCCTCACCATGCCGTTATTCGTGAGTTAAGCTTGACTTCAAAAATTCGTGTGGTATTCGACGGTAGTATGAAGAGCAGTACAGGAATATCACTAAATGACACTCAAATGGTAGGCCCAGTTCTACAAAATGATTTATTTTCTATTTTAATCCGTTTTCGGAAACATTCAATCGTAATTAGTGCGGACATTACGAAGATGTACCGACAAATTTTAATTGACAAAGATGATAGGCGTTTCCAAAGAATATTTTTTAGGTTTAATGAGGATGAAAACATAGAATGCTACGAACTAAACACAGTAACATATGGGACAGGTTCCGCACCCTTTCTAGCAATAAGGTGTTTGCACCAATTAGCGTCAGAGAATGCTGCGTCTTATCCACAAACTTCAAATATTTTGCGGGATGATTTTATGTTGATGATTTATTGACAGGAGCTAATTCAATTGAAGAAGTTAAACAAATTTATTTTGAATTAACTCATATTTTAAATTCCGTTGCATTTGAATTAAGGAAGTGGTCATCAAATAACACGGATATATTAGATACAATCCGCGATAATTTAAACTCACAATCAGTAGTATTACTTATTTGCGAAAAATAGCAAACAAAGACTTTAGGCATCTGTTGGAATTCGGTATCTGATATAATTCAATACGACGTCAAGCTAAAAAATCAAGATCACGCAGTGACCAAACGAACTATATTATCTATTACAGCTCAAATTTTTGACCCTTTAGGATTGTTAAGTCCAGTCACTATAATTGCAAAATTTATTATCCAAAGGCTGTGGCAATGTAAAATAAATTGGGATGAATCCATTCCAATGGAACTGCACACCAGGTGGATTAGATTCTCGGATAATCTTAAATTTACTAATAATCTCCGAATAAAAAGGCATGTTCTATGTAACAATGCAATTGAAATCGAATTGCATGCATTTTCAGATGCTAGCGAAGCTGCCATAGGCGTGGCGATTTATTTAAGATCAATTGATAAAGATAAAAATTGTCAGATAAATTTACTTTGTTCGAAATCACGCGTAGCCCCCTTGCACAGCGTTAGCCTGCCACGTCTCGAGCTATGTGGAGCAGTTTTATTGGCCAATTTAGTTCATATGGTGCGCCAAAATATTAAATTAGAATTTTCAAAATTTGTTTACTGGTGTGATTCAACTATAACACTTCATTGGATCAAATCTTCACCCAATCGCTGGAAAACATTTGTTTCAAACCGAATTGCTGAAATTCAAAATTACACTGAACCAAATCATTGGCATCACATTCGGTCAAATGATAATCCTGTTGATTTAATATCGCGTGGTACTACTCCGCAGGAACTACTTAAATCAAAATTGTGGTGGCATGGACCATCTTGGTTAGAAAACGATTCTTCTACTTGGCCTGAGCAAAACTTTAATTTTTCAATTAACCAAGAACATTTAGAAATTCGTAAAACTACTTGTTTAGTAACTACATCAAATGAGTTTGACCTATTCTTTAGATACTCAAATTTAGTTAAATTGCAAAGAGTTTTGGCATATTGTTTACATTTTATTAGAAATCTTCGTAAAAGAAGGGATAAAATTAGCGGACCTATAACCGTTAAAGAATTAACTACGACTCTCATTACTTTAATTAAAATTGTGCAGCATCAGATTTACTACGTTGATATAAAGAGTATAAACAAAACAGGATCGGTCAATTCAAAGAGCCATTTGTTGCCGCTTAATCCTTTTTTGGACAGTGAAAATGTATTAAAAGTAGGCGGATGGTTAGGTAATTCAAATTTACCTTATGATAAAATATTTCCGATAGTCTTGCCATCAAATCACATGCTTATCACTTTAATAATAAAAAACGAGCATGAAAAATTGTTTCATGGGAGAACTCAGTTAGTTTTATCATCTTTAAGGGAAACCATCTGGCCCGTTTCTGGAAAAAATACAGTCAGACGAGTATTAAGAAATTGTATTAAATGTTTCCGTTGCAATCCCACCAGGTCGCAATATTTGATGGGCATGCTCCCAACAAATCGAGTAGAACCAAATCCTCCATTTTATAATTGCGGAGTAGATTACGCAGGTCCGTTTTTTAGTAAAAACAAATATTCAAGAGGCGCCAAGTTAACAAAGGGATATGTTTGTTTATTTATTTGTTTTTGTACAAAGGCCATACATTTAGAACTTGTCAGTGATCTTACTACCGAAACTTTTATAGCCGCATTACGACGTTTCACTTCACGCCGCGGGAAACCTCAAAATATCTATTCAGATAATGGTTCTAATTTCGCAGGAGCAAAGACGGAACTTAAAACTTTATATGAATTTTTAACCTCTGAACTTACTCAGAACTCTATAGTAAATGTACTTAGCAAAGAGAGTATATCATGGCATTTTATACCCCCAAGAGCTCCCCACTTTGGAGGGCTCTGGGAAGCTGGTGTAAAATCAACAAAAACCCATTTAAAAAAGGTTTTTGGCGATGCTCATTTAACTTTTGAACAATTTTATACCGCGCTGACTCAGATTGAAGCTGTCCTAAATTCACGACCATTGTCTCCCCTATCCAATGATTCTTCTGATCTTAATCCATTAACTCCCGCACATTTCCTGATTGGAAAATCCCTAGTTGCCGTTTCGGACCCTAGTGTGATGGAGATTCTGGAAAATCGGCTATATAGGTTTCAACGGGTTCAGCAGCTCACTTAACATTTTTGGCGTCGGTGGAGCAAGGAGTACCTTGCCACTTTACAAACCAGGACCAAATGGGGGCAACAAAGTCCCTCTACGTTAAAAAAGGGATCCATGGTAGTACTTGGAGACGACAATCTGCCGCCATTGAAATGGCAACTAGGCCGAATTGTCGATCTACATCCAGGCAACGACGGCATCGTCAGGGTGGTTAGTGTAAAGTTATCCACGGCAATTGTTAAACGTCCCGTAGCAAAAGTGTGTGTGTTGCCTATTAAAGAAGAAAGTGACGCAATTCATAGACAATCATAAACTGTATCTATATAACACAAAAATTGTATATGTATATATCTTTTTATATGTGTTCCACTGTTAAATTTTTTAGTTGCTTCAATATGTAACTGATTTTTTTTGGTATTGAAAGCCCTGCTTTCAAGGCGGGCAGTATGTTTATTTCGTTATTTGTGTGAAATGCACCTTCTGTTTGGCAATTAAGTACAAGCAGGACATGCGCAACAGCGGTGGTTGGGGCGCATCCCAGCAGCCACCCGGGATGGACGAGGGGACACAAGATGAGAGCGAACTGTGCAACTATGCGGTCGTCCCTTCGAAGTCGTATTATATAAACTTGTATTTAATAGTAAATAAATTAGTTAGTGTAAATAAAGTATTCATTAATAAACAAATAACAAACTCATAAAATGTAGACGTATTTTTGGAAAAACTAATTTTGATTTAACAAAAACTGGTTATTTTGCCTTTATTTGAATAAATAATTTGGTCGAATACAAATAAAATGGTATTTAACAAATCTGCGAGGTGAAATTAAGTGAAGGTATAATTATGAAATGCTACAAGTGTACAGTCATTGAAGAGATAATGGAATATGGCTTAATTAAATGCAAGTAAGAAGAATAAAATAATATTTAATTAGAATTGGATGATTTACTACATACAAGGAATAAGTTATACTAATTACTGGATTTGGTGTTTATACGGAAGACGGATCAATTATTTGAAGGGAATTGCCGGTGTATCTAATTGATGTGGGTTGGTTACTACAAGGTAGGAGCTGAGGACAATGAGAAATTAGTTTGGATACCATCTGTTAGTGGAAACTTACCAGGAGGCTGTTCGACTGACAGTAACGTGCAGGAGCCTGAGATTTGGACGTGTTCGAGTTGGTTGGAGAAGTATCGAGGTTCGGCTGTCAATGAGCTTAGCTGTGAACGTCAGGAGCAGTTGTGTTAAATGTGAACAACAGTGAAATAAGAGGATATCGGGTTGGTTTTGAATTAGTCCTATAGAAGCATATTGAATAAATGACAATTAACCACGTGAAATAAATATAACACACTACTTACTTTAGTGAATTGAGTCCTTGATTTGTGAATAGAAAGAATATTTGTCATTTTGATTTGATTGTTGTTGGATAGTTGTTTAAAGTCAAACTGACATTTAATAGCAGTCAATAGTTGAAAATTCGTATAAAATTAGAATATCAAAGAACATATAACTAGATTAACGACCCACACCCTATTAAGAGTCTTAAATTGCATTAGATAATATTAAAGTAAATAAATATAGGATTTAAATGTAGAGTGGTGGGACCATTCCAATATATTGTTTTCAATATTTCTTGTCTTTTCCAAGTGGTATACCTTTATAATTTAAGCATGTTCTACTTTGCGACCCGGGTAGCGACCGGCGCCAGATTGAGTCCAGGTCAACTGGTGTGAAATTGGCCACTGGGCATGCATCTGCAGGCAACCAGGCAATGCATGGAAAATATGATACTGGAAGAGGAAATGAGCGAGGACTACAGCTCCGACGCAAATTCAAAATGGCGACATGGAATGTGAGAGGCTTATTAGAGACCGGAAAACTACATTTAGTTGAAAGAGAAATTAGTCGAGAAGAAATAATGATATGTGGAATATCGGAAACACATTGGAAAGATCAAGGTCACTTTCAAACTAAAGACCACATAGTATATATGTCTGGAGCACCCACCACAGGTCGAAATGGGGTCGCTCTGTTAGTAAATAAGAAAATTGCGGACTCCATATCAGAATACCACCCAATAAATGACCGACTAATCAGAATAACAGTAAACACAAACCCCACAAAATCACATGTCCTACAAGTATATATGCCGACAACCAACGCACCAGATGATGAAGTAGAAACCCTATATGAAACCATAGAAAACATTTGCACAAGTATTCCGTCCAAAGAAATTCTTATTATAATGGGAGATTTCAATTCAAAGGTTGGAAGAACAGTAAATGATGATCACATACGTACAGCGGTGGGAAAGTATGGATTGGAAACACGAAATAATAGAGGAGAACGACTTATACAATTCGCAGTAGATAACAACTTGACTATCTCAAACACTACTTTCCAACACCATCCCCGCCGTCTATCAACTTGGATATCACCTAACAAAAAGTACAAAAATCAAATTGACTACGTACTGATAAGACGCCGTTGGAGAACATCAATAACCAGCGTCAAAGCAAAAATAAATATAGAATGCGGATCTGATCATAAGATAGTATGTGTCCAAATGAAAATAAAGCTCCAGAGTAGAAGAAAACAACTAACCTCTAAGAAACTACCAATACCGCAGGCAAAAGATTTTCAGAAAGCCTTACAAGAAAACAGATATTGCGAACATGGGGAAGACCCTGAACAAATGTGGACAGACACAAAGAAATGGATAAAAGATGCGCTACAAAAGTCCACACCTCAGCCGAGACAAAATAAAAGAAATCACTTAATAACAGGAGAAACTCTCGAACTTATAGAAGAAAGAAGAAAATTGAAAATATCCGCCATCACAACAGAAGAGAAACAAAAACAAATGACAGAATTGAATAAAATCATCAAACGAGCATGTAAGCGAAACAAAAACAAAGAAATCGAACAACATAATAAGAACAACGAATCGAATGAATTATACCGAAAAGTTAAATATTTAGCACGAGAATTCAGGCCACGGACACAAGCAATCCAAAACAACAACAGAGAAATAGTGAGAGATAAGGAAAAAATTGCGGAAGTATGGAAAACGTATTGCTATCATCTTTTTGAAGATCACGCCGATAATACAAGTGAGAGTAAGATAGAAAGTACGAAACCGGAACCAGACATTCTAAACACAGAGACGGAAAAAGCTATTAGGCTTGATCCACACTATCGGGCTGCTCTCGGTTCGATCTCGCTCCGCTCAAATATTTATACATTGTTAGCAATGGGCACATTCACACTATCGGTAACGCTCAAGCTCAGGTCGTGCCCATAGCTAACAATGTATAAAAAATTGAGCGGAGCGAGATCGAACCGAGAGTAGCCCGATAGTGTGGATCGGGCCTTAAGAAGTTAAACAACAAAAAATCCCCAGGTGCAGATGGTTTAACACTTAACAAATCTCATACAAAGTCTATACAAGAACAATATGGCAAAAGTAAGAATAAACAACACGCACTCAAAAAATTTTAGCACCCAGGCCGGAGTACGACAAGGATGTATTTTATCAGCTTTAGTCTTCAACATATATAGTGAATATATTATGCGACTGGTACTAGAAGAATGGGAAGGTGGAGTTACAATCGGAGGCAGAAAAATTAACAACTTAAGATATGCCGAATATTCATGCAAAGAATAGTAAACGTAAGCAGACAGTACGGCCTAGCGATAAACTCATCAAAAACCAAAGTTATGATCATTGACAGGGCGAATAACAACCAACCACACATAAAAACTATAGCTGGGTACCAAGTAGTAGAGCAGTTTATATACCTAGGGTCTATGATCACTAACAAGGGGGGGAGTGAAGTAGAAATAAAAAGACGAATGGCAATAGCAAGAACATCAACGACAAAGCTCACCCGAATATGGAAAGTTACAGCCTTAACAAAGAAGACCAAAATGAAAATAGCAGACACACTCATTTTCCCGATTGCTACTTATGCCTCAGAAACGTGGACACTTAAAAAGTCAGATAAACAAAAAATAGATGCTTTTGAAATGTGGGTGTACAGAAGACTTCTACGCATACTATGGACGGCTCACAGAACAAATAAGTCAATTTTAGAAGAACTAAATGTAAAATTACGACTATCAACAAAAATTCAACGATCGTATTTGAGATATTTTGGTCACATCGTCCGACACGAATCAATGGAAAGACTTATGGTCCAAGGTAAAATTGATGGCCGTCGACCCAGAGGAAGATCTCCCACCAGATGGGTGGACCAAATGAAAAACCTGGTGGGGAAAAACTTACATGAAGCTACGCTATCGGCACAAGATAGGCAGTCATGGAAAGCAACCATTGACTCCGTCACATAATATCACCAAACCCTTCCGTGAGGTAAGAGGACTGAGGAGAGACTTTTAATATATCCATAGATCTGTTTCACGCTACATCCTTTACTTGGATTGCACAACAATCTCCGGTGGCGACTAATTTATTTGGAACCAATAACGTTTAAACATGCAGCAGCTTATTTTAAAACATGATACTGTTGTGTTCTAGCACAACTCATAAAATGTTCAAGCTTATTTAGAATTCAGGTGGAGAATACTAAATAATTGTCATTACATTATGTTCTATGGTAGTGCTTTACCGGTAATATTCAATTCATAGGTGTTTGCCGCATAAATAATTGCCTGGGTTTAATTTGTGATATACCCAGCTACGTATATTCTAACCGGATCGCTAGTTCTAAACACGGAACATAATGGATTTTTTATAGATTTAGTCAATTTATGATTTCAGTTTTAATTTTAGAGTACGAAGTATCATTTTACAGTAAAGACACTAAAAAATTATTACAATTTCTGATATTTTATAATTAGTGCACACGAAAACAGTAGCGACGGTATAATAGTAGATTCAACTAACAATTTTGAACGACATAAATGGCAGTCTGTATGGAAATGGGTTAATTGCACGTACGTTAGCTAAGAGTTTTTGCAGTTATTAAAAAACTGAAAAGTTTTTCCTGTCCATGCCCATCGAGGCAACGCAATTAGTGCAGGCTATTTAACTATGCATGCATGGTTAATATTTTAAAGAGATAGGTACGTATTTGCTGTTTTAATACTTGTGGTTTTATACTGCTGCAAAGTATGAGTCAAAGTTTACACTTTCGTGAAAACTCTCGTTCCTCCCTCATAAAATACCTACATTTATAAGAGTTTAACCCAAGTTTAACGTACAAAAGTTCATCAGAAGTTGGTTCACTTCGAGATTACGATTAATTACCCCTGGGAAATGGATTTAAATATTGAAAATCGCATCAACGGGGCGAATTTATTAAGATTCGGAAACTGCGTGACCCCGCATTCTTTATCCTTCCTAGGGAAGAGTCCAATATAATATATTCGCCACTGAATTTACAGCAAAATCTTACACTCTTTATATTTTTCGGAGTGCCTCTCCCATATAATTAAACAGCGACGTGTATTAAAATTTAGTTGTCATTCAGGAACAAATTAAACCTCCTGCGCTTCAAAACAGGGCTCAAACTTTGTTAAGACTTTCTGAACGTAGTTACGCAACTGGCAGCAGTTTTTCGGTCGAAAGAAGTGATTGATTTCTCGAGAGAACAGCACCCTTCGATCCATCAACTCTGATTAAACGAGTTTGGCTGCCGATGAGTTATCGATTAATATGTGTTGTAATGTATTTTTTATTAGATCAAAGGGCCCATTAACAATGCCCGGAAAATTTCTTGCGTACATTATATACAACCGATGCGGCAAAAAATGTTTTTCGACAAAATATTGTCAGTCTTGTTGCTCTACATTTCCTTCCTCTATGAGCTCGCAGGCTGTGAGAAGATTGTGACCTTAATGGGGACATTATATTAATAGCTTGACATAACGGAAAAACTGAAAGTTTTACATGCGAATTAGACCAATTACTGCATTCTACAGATGAAAATACCAAAAATTCATTCGTTCAATTACTTTTCACACTTATTCACTCCATAAAGCTACACTATGAAGGAAATTGATTAAAACGACTGCTATTAATAAAATCGAAACAAAATAACTCATGATTGCTTTAACTGGCAATGTAATAAGCTTATAATTATGCTTTTCCTTTAAGATCTGGTTTCCAGCAACAAAGTCGCATCAGATATGCTGAAAGTAGATATATGTATAGTAGTATAGCTAATAACGATACATTCCGCATTGACAGCACGTAACGGCAGTGAAGATGGAGCAAAATATGAAAGCAAAGAGTAGAGCGTCTAGACTTGGTGCAAAAGTGGAAATGTAACCGGAAGGAAAACTACTGGATTTTGAGGTAGCAGATGAATTATGTACGATGTATCCGAGGGAATTCTCTCCTTGCCAGTTGCTGTTTTCATTCTTGCGAATCTTAAGGGACGAACCGTTTTGGCATTTTTTCTTCTACATAATTTAGTAACGGTGTTCGGGCGAAGAGAGGTAAATTATATTGTAAGTTTACCTTGTAAGCGGTTTTCTTAGAGGCAATTACTTACGCAACGCGTTCTGAACTATATAATTACATCCGCAAGGCTGTGAACCTGCGACAAAAGATATAAACTAAACCGATGCTGTATGGAGCAGAAAGCCGCTGAAGGCTCCAGAAAAGTGTAACTCGGATGTGAAGTAATGCTAGTGCAATTTTAGCTATTTATAAGTGATTAAGCAAGCTGCATGCTTGTACATCAATGATATTACGAAATTAATATAATTTGCTATGGACCTCACGTCGCTCAAGAAGGAATATGCTATAAAGGTGTCAATATGGGGTCTAGAAAAATTCATCGAAAACAATTCATCGAAACACAATTCATCGCAAGGGCAAATAATCCAAATATAATTTATCGAAATACAATGCATCGAATCAGAACAGAAAATTCAACGTAATTTTGCATTACAGGAATTTCATCAACTCTTTTAAGAATAATAACATATTTGTTGGTTTATTTGTTTTGAGCTAAATTTTACCCAACAAATATTAGAAATAGCAGCATGTCGCTAGCGTGTTTAAGTCAACAGCCATTTTACGCAAGGCGTGTGTATGTCTACTTTTAGATAAGTATCTTTATTTTTTTTTCTTTATATTCAAAGGTTATATCAAATTTCGTGGGTCAGCGTATTTATTTTCACAAGCATAATGAGCAGGAATACGAATGGTAAATGATGAGCTCGACAGAAGCACAATAATAGTCATTTTGGAAATATAAGAATTGCTTCCGCCCTTTATAAATATTAAAAAAAACTTCTTAACACGCCAGCGACATGATACAAGCCCTAAGCTTTGGTAAAGTGTTAATCGAAGTGTGGGTGGATTTGTTGGGTATAATTAAACTAAAAAACAAAATTTTTAAAAACTAAATATATTATCCTCAAAAACCTGATGAAAACCCTACAATGCGAAATTTCGATGAATTTTTCCTTCGTTGAATTTCATTTCGATAAATTGTATTTCAATTAATTGCCCTTTCGATGAATTTTTGTTTCGATGAATTGTATTCGAAGAATTGTGCTTGATGAATTGTTTTCAATGAATTTTCCAATAACGGTCAATATGTACACTAATGTGTACACATGCCAGCTATATTAATTTATAATAGAAATAAGAATTTTCAATAGTTTTAAGTTTAATTTTAAACCGATTAATAATTTTCCTTGCAGCTTGGTAGGAACAAAATAATCGTGAATTAATTTTAGATTAAATAATCGATTTTTCAACCGTAACTGTGCAGCTTCTCTTTGTTTATAAGTCAAATGTATTTCTAAATATTTGGGGGACATAATGTATGTATTCCGTGAAGTTAAATTCCTTGTGCACCTCTAAATTTATTATTTGAAAGACACATTTAGATGCATCCTCCATCTGGTAAGTGATGATATTGCAGTGTAATTTATGGAAGAATTCGCTCACAATTTTTACTTGTTTTTGCAAAACAAATGCGCTACGGTTAAAATTAACATTGTTCATATTTTTAATGGAAAGCCAATTGAGGTATTCCCTAATAACAACGTTTCTTTGCAAAAGAAAAATATTGGAAACTAGCTATATAAAATCAAATTGACGGTTTTGCCTGTCTTATGGTAATTGAGATTGGAATTTATTGCTTTAACAATCTTGCTAGACGATTATAATAGTTAAGGCAACTGTATATTAGAAATACGATTGACAACTCTAGGTATTATTACTTTCTATAACGTACGATTCAAAATTAGATTCATAAAAGAGGGCATAGAAAAAGAAAGATAGCTATACACTGCATGCCTAGCATTAATTCAGTTACAACTGTCAGTTTATGACTGTCATCTCGATTTGACAAGTATCAAATCATTTTTCGCAGCGATTTTATCAATAATTCTAGTTTATAAGCACTAAATTGTGCTAGTATTATATTGTCCACCACAGGTCTGTACAGATTTGCTGAAACGATACTTTCTTAGTTTACAACCCCACACACACCTGGTTTACGATTTTTGTATTCCGCATAAATGTGGGGTGTAAACTAAAATCATGTTTACGGGCAGTTTATTTTATTTACACCCCACTTTGTTTTGTTTTGAAACATTATGCTCTTAATTGCGAGGTTAGGTTAGGTTAGGTTAGCAGATTACTACTAAGAACTACAAAGGCATGATGAACTTAAACCAAAAGTGAAGAAGAGTATTACGTATGTAGGTCTACTTAAAACATTAAAACAAGGAATAATTATGGACGAAATTAAAATACAAGTATACAAAATATCAAAGGCAGAATGGAAACATGAGACTAAACATAAGACAAAGAAACAAGGATCCGCTAACGCTTTTAAAGAATCCGCTAAACAACTTTTGGGCGAGAACGTCGTTAAGGCTGAAATAGTTACACCAAGAAGGAAGACGGTCATCATAAGAAACTTCGACCTTGTAACCACGAAGGAAGAAATTACTGCCGCGATACGGAAAACCTATAGAGCTGATACACAGGTGGCAACAGCCAGTATGGAATTTATTTCGGCCAAAAACTTGGATATAGAGGATGTCACTATACCTTCCCGCTGTTACAGATGTCTGAGATATGGACACAAAGCAGATACTTGCGATTGATGTCAAAATTGTATAGAACAGGGACATACAGCAGATATATGCAGACAAGAAAGGAGTAACGTACGAGAGCAGTATCTGAACTGCGACAGCGGAGATGGTCATAGAGCTAAAGAATGTACAAATACTCCACACTGCTACCAGTGCGACTTAAGCGGCCATAGAGCAGACACAATGGCTTGCTAGATGTACAGAGCTGCAGTAAAATGGAAAAACAAATGAGATATAAAAATCTATACTCTACCGAAGTAACAAAAGCAAGTTCAACGAGCGTGTCCCAATAAAATCAAATAATTGAACGCCTCAAACTGCTTCAAACTAATTTAAATAGAAGCAGGGCGGCATTGACCCTCTTTACTAGGACCGTAGAAGATAATGGAAATAAAGTGGCGATTGTCTCAGAACCAAAGAAGGAGGTAGTCAAGAATCGGCCGTAGTGGATAAGCAAAGGAGAGGATGTAGCCATACGTATCAATGGAACAAAAAAGAAATTAGTGAACGGTTTTAACATAAGCGTGGGACATGTTTGGATAAGACTAAAGCACCTTATTATATACGGTTGTCATATGTCTCCGAACAGGCAACTTGTTGATTTTGAAAACGACCTACAAAGATTGAGGCTAAGCATATCAGATAAAGGTAGAAATCGTAAAATAATTGTGGAGATTTCAATGCTAAATCTCAAGATGGGGCGCGAACCAAACAGACGGAAGGGGTCAAATATTATCCGAATGGATAGCCCAACATAAACTAGAGATAATTAACTGGGGCGTTAAGTTCATTTTCCGGAGGGGCAACTCTGTGTCCCACATGGATGTTATCCTAACCTCCAGAAATATGACAGACCAAATAACCAACTGGCGCGTAACTGATGACGACAACCTCAGTGGCCACGCCCAAATAGAATTTCAACTGAACATTAAGCAAGAGAAAACAGAAGAAAGTAACAGTAAAAAGGGCAACAAACAGTGGAAAACAGAATTGAAGAAATATTAGTTATTGTCAACTTATATCGAGCAGAAAATGGAGGTAAGAAGGACAAAAGGCCTTGTTTATACTCCTAAGGAGCTTCTTCAAATGGGTTGCGATAAAGAAGAGAGATGGGAACGGCAAGACACGGAATTACTGGTGCTCAGAACAAATTGCCGAAATAAGAAAAAAGTGCATTCAGTCTAGAAGACGAATGATAAGATGCAATTCTAGTGCGACATTGGAAGAAAAGAAACAAAAGCAAACAGCAATATATAATAAAAATAACCGGATGAATACGAGGGAAATTAGAGAGGACATAATAACCCAATGGCAAACACGGTGGGCGACACAAGAAAACACTAGCTGGACCAGAAAACATTAAAAGTTGGAAGGACAGAAAACACGGATACATTAACTATTTCTTGGCACAATGTTTTACCGGGCACGGCTGCTTCAGCACTTAGCTGAATAAAAGAGGGAACTACCAACATACAACTTGCTGGTACTGTAACAAGGAGAACGATGCAAATCACACCATATTTGTATACCAAAAATGGGAGAGGACAAGATTAGAGATAGAAATATTCCTAGGAGAGAGAATTACAGTCAAAAAAATCATCAACCACATGGCCAAGGATAGAGAAATTTGGAATAGGTTGAGTACATTCCTCTCTAAAATCATGAAGGAAAAGGAACAGACGGAACATAAGAGACAGAAAGACGGCCTAAGAATCGAACAGCAATAATGACTCAAATTAAGGACACAACTAGTATACGAGCCCCGTCCCATTTCAATTGGCCCATTGTAAAAAAATAAGTAATTTTGTTAATTCACAAAAAAAAATGCTAATGCTACAATTCAATTATTTCAACAAAATATCAACCGTTAAAAACTGAAATCGTCATTACATTTCAAGATTTATAAAGTTAAATTTAATTTTAATATAAAAATAAAAATTATGAAATTTTTTACTTCTTTGTTTTTCACAACTTTTTATATTTCTTTAAGAACCTTTGAATATGTGAAATAATCAAGTGGCTACGCGTTTGCTAAACAAAAGAGAGTTTGTTTTGTTTCGTACAATTAGTAAAAATGACTCGTGGAGAGGTTGTTAATGAAAAAGTCCGCACAATATTGTTATCAATTTATTTAAAAAGGGAAAATCAAACGCGGAAATTGGGAATCTAGTTAGTTTATCAAAGTCTACTGTTAGAAATATTGTTCGAGTTTATAAAACAACCGGTACAATTGCTACAAAACCTCGGTATGTGCCGAAATCCAAAATATCAGATGCTGATAGACGGGCTTTGAAGAGGATTATTGGAAAAAACAGGCGTTCGAACTACGGTGAATTATCTGCTCTCTGGAGAGATGCTGTGGGGCGAATTATTTCAAGATTCACGTGCCATAGAGAAGCCCTTAAGTTAGGTTTTAAAACTTACAAGGTAATTTTATTCCAACTAACCCAAAAAGAAGTTTTCTCTAATTTTACTAACTTTCTTTAGGCGAAAGAAAAGCCACTCCTAACATTAAAACAAAAGAAAAAACGACTAAAATGGGCTAAATGTCACATTAATTGGACTAGTGATGAATGGAATAGTGTCCATTGGAGTGATGAGTCCCGTTTTGAAGTTTGTGTTGGGGACAATCGAAGCAGAGTTATTCGTCAAAAAAATGAAGAGTACAATTCAGATTGTTTGAAAAGGAAAGTAAAATTTCCTGCTTCAGTTATGGTGTGGGGTTCACTGTCTGCTAAAGGTGTTGGAAAAATTCACTTCATTGATGGAATTGTAAACACCGATAAATATTTAGAGATTTTAAGAAAATCGTTGCTTCCAACAAGACGGAGTGGCTTGCCATACATCAAAAAAATCTTTAAAATGGCTTTCTGATCATAATATTCCACTTTTGGAGTGGGTAGCAAGTAGTCCCGACTTGTCGCCAATAGAAACCCTTTGGCACATAATGAAAAAACGATTACGAATACAGAAAGCTAGAAACGTAGTCGAATTAAAACACAAACTTCAAAATATTTGGGATTCTTTCACTCCAGATGAGTGTCAAAACTTAGTACGTTACCCAAAAGAATTCAAGCTGCAATTTAAAATAAAGGTGACGTCACACAGTGGTAAAGATTTTTGGATTTTGTATGTTTTCCTTGCTTTTGACAACTTATATGCAATAAAATGTTTTACATTGTTTAAAATGGTGTTTCTAATGATAATAAAAATAAACATTTAAATTAAATTCATCGTGAATTAGCATGATGTTATTTATAAAGAAAAATATTGGTGGGCCAATTGAGATGGAACAGGGCTCGTATTTGTTTACTTAATTATGACTAAGAAAACACTGACTCCGAACAAGATACAAAACTTGTATGTATTGCAATAGCCTCACCTAATACTATTAAAGCCTTACGTTGCGCCGTCTAGTAACATTAGTCTAAGGATTGACTACACTGAAATATGAGTTGGATATTATTAATTATCTTATTATTATTTATTTAATTATGCTTAATGTGCTTTAACTACACGGTCATTAGCACAAAGTAACGTAACATATTTTACAATAACTTGGTTAAATTAATAATTTTAAAGAATTTGATAAGGATGAGGGGCTTTTTGAAGGCCTCGTCTATTGTTGGGGATATGTGAAGGTTCTTTCTGGAATCATCGTATTTCTTGCATTCTATTAAGATATGGTCGGTTGTGAGGGGTACATTACACATATCACAGTTTGGTCGTTCACTTTTCTCTAGCAAGTAGGAATGTGTTAATCGACTGTTTCCAATTTTCAGCCTGGTAAAGCATACTTGTTGACGTCGACTATTGGGTTGATAAAAGAGAATGGATTTGGTGTCGAATCGGTTTCCACATGTTGTCTTCAATTCGTTTTCTGTTTGCTTAGTTAGGCAGTTCTTAAAGTTGTTCTTGGCGTAATAATGAGTAATATAGTTAAAGTTGACAGCATCATTCGAAGATATTGCGTACCTATCTGCGTCTTCGTTACCTGGAATTCCAGTGTGTGAAGGTACCCATGCAAATTGAAGCATTTTTCCCGTGCGGGTGAGATCTTACATTACCACAATTATTTGATATTCTTTATATGTCACATTTGACTGTACGAATTCTATTTTTGTTTTAGATAAATTCTCAATTAAAATGAATTCAAGTACCTTTAATATGAATAGTTGATATTAAGTTATTAAATATTTCTAGTTCAGTAGAACACGATTACTCTCAAAAGCAAGACGGTTCACGCAATATCAAGACTGTTTATTATTTCTGAAGAATTATTTGTTCAATGTCAAATATTACTGACAAGTCTAATGAACGTCAATGTCACTGTAAATCATGTACATGGAATATCAATCGCAAATACCTCCCTGTTAGACTACCTTTCATTCAATATACATGAAATAGTAAGTAGTCCTTTTATTAATTGCACACTTCACTCTATCACTGTTTACTTTAGTTTACTCAATAAATACTTGTGACTGTAGCTCGTCCAAAGAATTTAACCGCCTTTTCAAAGATCCAAATGTATACCAACTACAGAATAACCTCAGTACAAGTCCATCGTACTGTGCAAACACCCTCGAAAATGCCTCCCTCCAATTCTCAATCAGCATACAATTCAGCAACACGAATCTCGACAAAATCCTCCAGCAGTGAACACGCTCTCCCTTCCAAATAAAATTTTGACAATCCAAATAATGCGAATCCCAATTTTTCAGAAGCCACAGAACGTCACCTCAACTAGTGCCAATCTCAAAACGTCACTCCAACAAAAGTTCAGCAAAGTTCAATTCCATCAGATGGAAAACCACTTCCAATTCCCAAGACTTTTACTCCAAAACTCCTGCCGTGTCCTATTTTCAGTAAATACAGCTTTCGCTATCCAATTTACAAGCTGTAATTATTTGACAATAAACTAAGTTCAACATCCAATTCCAGAAATTATTTCAATAGCCCGCAGTATTTTAAGTAATGTTCTTCCTATCATACACATCTTCTCTATATCTTCATTATATTCTTCTTGTTTTAAAATTTACACGTCTTCTCTTCTCGACAATTTAATTATAATTAAACCCTTTCATATACCAAAATAGATTAATAAATCATATTACAAATGGGTTTATTTTCAAAACTTCAGCTTTTTACCAAATATTATTACATGTGTTTCTCTCAATTTTTTTTGTGTACATAAAATTAATATCACCTTAGTGATATCGTTTTTGCATATGTTTTACAATTCAACGCTCTATATATTTTATTATCACATTTAGTAACACCCGCTATATTGAATAACATTTCTCACATAAGTATTTGCTATCAATCTGCCACTCTATTTCAGGTAACTTTTAAATCATTTTTGAACTTTCTGTTTCTTATTTTTCATTGTTCAACTAAATTCAAATTATTGCATTACCTACTTTACAAAATACATGTTAATAATTTTGATATCCTTTTATTATACCCAACTTCATCTTTGTAAATTTAATAATGAAATATTTTAATCAATGTTTTTAATATAATATCAAACAGTTGTTTGGATATTCCATGGTATTACTTAATCTTCAATAAAAAGTTTGGGGTGTAATAGCTATTAACATATCTAGGAATGTTATGAGCATCATAACTGCTGCAGATGTTTTGAAATCCGAGCTCGTAGAGCGAGGATTTTAAAACTTCTAAGGCAGTTATGATTCATAACATCCGTGATTTGTTCAATAGTTTATCGGTTGCTATATGGTTATGGTTGCCATGTAGGGTAATATTCTTTAACCCTACAGATAAGTTATGATCTAGTTACCAGCCTACTTTTGTATATGTAAACAAAGGCTTAATATCCTGAAACCGATAAACTAATTTAGTTCAACATAGACTATGATTTAGTTTACACCCCCACATACAACTGGTTTTTGATTTTTCTATTCAGCTTAAATATGGGGGTGTAAACTAAAAAAGTACCCATAGATTATAATTTAGTTTTTGTACTCATGACTTCAAAATTCATATTTCCCGGTCATTCCCGATGCGCCGAAAGTTACTTTTCCCGCATTGGGCTGCTTTTTACTTTCTAACAAAAACTAGGGCAATTGTGCGACAAGGATAGATATAAAAAACTAATGGCGGTACCTTACACTTTAGTGTGTGTGTTGATCTACAACCAAAGTTAACACGTGCGTAAGGTATTTATGTATAAAAGTTTAGTGATTTGTGCTGTCGACTCAGTAAAGTAGTAAAACACTAAATAATAATAATTTTTTAATTTTTAGAATATTTTCAATTATTCGTTACAAAAACATTGTAGCTAACTCTTTCGGGAAGAATTTTCCCGAATGCGCACTACATGCAGCACTCCCTTCGGTCGTGCTGCAAACAAAATGGTCATTCGGGAAAATTACCTTCCAGAATTTGTTAGGTAAATAACTATTACACCCCGACGCTGAAGGTATAGCGAACTTTTATAATTATGCAGTTGGAGTGTAGTTATTAGTCTAAAATTATTTTGTTGTTCTGAAACTACCTTTTCAATAGTTATTTAGAAAATATTTAAGCCACAATCTCTTTTTGTGTAGAGTAGCACTATTAATAATTTCTTTAGATACTACAAAAACATCTGTACATATAGAAAGTATATATAGTAGAAAAGACGTGATGCAAGAAGTAAGCATTTCTCTAAAAATTTTAATCTTATACAACTTCTTTCATAGTTTATAACTGAACTAAATCTACAATATTTAAATTATCTCTGCCAATTCCTGAATACCTCAAATGTTAAACAAAATAAAAATAAGCGTTTTATATCTAACCAGTTTTATGGAGTTATTTTTTTAACATTAACAATAAATATTAATGTAGTAGTTATTACCAATCTGTGCCATTTCAGTTTTATGAAAAGCAGCTAACTTTACACTTTTCATTTTGGCATTAGTTATTATTATTACCAATGCAGAGATTTATATCTACAAACAACCATAAGATATGCGTACCTAAATAAATTATGCAAAAATTTTTCTCACCTAAATTTGTCTACATTTCTGCTACGTAAAGTATTTAAGTGTTGGTCTATCGCTAGTTGCTATATAAAATAATTAAAATTAAACAACGAAAATTGCTGTTGATGCCGTTGATGGCATAACTACAAAAATTATAAAATTACTTATTTAATTGAATCTCTCTTTTACCGAGGAATTTAACAGCTATATCATGATAAATACAATATGAGCCAATACAGAAATACTTGATGTCTTAATGATTTATTGATTGCATTGTCATTGTAAATAAACTTATGTCTATCTTTTTCAAAATACTGCAACAAATTACAATAAGTTTTTATAAAGCACTAGCAATAAATGCTTGCCTTTCGTAGTAGAAATTACGTTTATATGTTGAAAACGTTTTTGCAACACGAATAAAGACATATTTCAAACTTGATATGTTAATGGAATGTCAATCAATTAACACCATAGACAAAATTATATGTAAATTTGATTAACGTTAATAATTATTTAGAATTCGTTGTTTTTTATTAAGACTGCGTTGAGATTTGCGACATAAGTTTAGTATTATAACATGCGCCGGCGCGTCCTATTTGTTAGTTAATAGCTTCTAACAGATAGCAAATATTAACCTTAAATTTTGTCCAATTACAGACACAATAGGGAAAAATCCGTATTTCAAACGAGAGATATTTACTGAAAACAAGTGAACAATTAAAAGTCAAAGGTAGTAGAAGTAATTTCATAAGTTTTCAAATCGCTATTTAAAAATGTGCTTGATTAGGCCGTCATTCTGATGGCTGAAAGTCCTTAATCTGCACTTAAGCTGCAGAATACTCCCAATTAAATTTACAGATGTGTATGGCCACATCTGCTCTATTCTATCACGAAGTTGTCGTAGGACTTCAAATGACTCTCTTCGCCCTTCATAAACTTTTCTTGGAAAGCATTCCATATTGAGTAATCCAAAGGGTTTCAATCTGGAGTATTTGGTGCCCATTCATTTGACCTAATAGACGAAGCCAGGTTTTCCCACAAAAAATGAGTTTAAGTCTTAGCTGAAAACATAACAACCAAAATTGTGCTATACTCGATACAGGTAATTAATAACATCATTAGGCATGCCTATTAAGCATTAATAGATACTATGAAGATATTAATTTTAAAGCTAGCTTGCTAGGTACAGTCGGCGCGTAATATGTTGTGTTGTAATATTTGATTTATTATTATTTTTTTACTCTGGTTACTTCATTATGTGAGCTGGCATTTCATATTTGACAAACAATAAAAAATCTGTAATAACAATCAAAACCATCACAACTGTAAAAGCCCAGTTTATACACTTAAAATACACGCAAAATGTATCGTAGTATTGTCCCGATTTCTAAGGCGCCGACTGTACAACATAAGATTTTATTTATCGTATGCAGACAGCTATAGAGTTTAAACATTTCTAATATAGTTGTTTTGCAGGACTAAGGAGAATACTTGGCATGCATATTTTGTGGTTCCTTGTGGATAAATATTAACATTTCATTTCGATATCTGCATTGCTAATAAAAAATATTGACCCTCAAAACAATACATATTTGTTGTATTCCCCGTATAGGTATGTATTAGTCAATTATTTGATTCTTGAATTCAATAAACTTGATTTTACTATTTGCTTAATCGGTAACAAAAGCTAGATGTTATGAATAAATGAATGAATAATTATAAGTCTTACAGAAGCATAACAACTCGATTTAAAGATGCCGAAGAAGATTAAAAAAATTGTTGCATTTTGCTATTCTTTGACTGCAGCTGGAGAAACTTTAGCCTGTAATTAACTGATAAATTTTCTTTTCTTATTAAAATAAAATGTAGCACCGTCTAACTGCGTGCTCCACTGCGTAATTAATGGCTTATGTGAAAGAAGAACGTTTAGCAATTTTACCTTATAATATGGTGCTTCAACTGGTCTCCTAAAAATATTTTGTATAATATTTTTCAACCCCTTTGCTACTGAAAATGCATTTTTAATTATGTGTGCAACTGTAGTAACATCAACTTTGAAAAGTGCTATTACTTATGTAAAATATTCAAACTAATATTAATTTAATATAATTGTATTCCACGAAATAAATCTATATTAAACACGTTAAATCGACAAAGTAATATCCCCGAATATGTACGAAGCTGATTCAACTGAAACATATTTAAAACTTATGAAATTTTTATTGAGACACAACTTCTATTGCTTTGCTGAGTTGTATCCATTTCTTAAAAAATGCTGTAATCCACTTCCGAAACAATTCTTGTATAGCCTACTGCACATCCGTGTCCGACTTGAAATGGCATTATTTCAATGCTGAGTTATTTAATAAAGGCGTGCACAGTTCTACTGTTAATATTCACGAGGATCGCAATATCTTTTACTTAAATCACCAGACAAAATATTTTCCACGCATTTAACAGTGCTTGCAGCTTTCACAACATGTGATTATATAAGACATGGCATGTCTGTTGTGTATTCCCTACTTTCCAAAAATTTCTTTAGCCATTCAATAATTGTCGTTTTTTACTAACAAGCTTCTCCATAATCACCAAACATTGTTTATTGAAAAAGAATTTTAAAAATTGATAAAGTTCAATATAACAGCAATTGACCTATGAAATTATACATACAACACAGAAATACGTTAATAAATAATAAAAAATTAGAATTTACATTTTTTGTCACCTGCTCCATCAATCATGGCCTACTTATTATAGACGTGTTTCTGTTGAACAAGCTAACGTTCTTCTCCTGGATTATCCAAGGATATTGATATCACATGCAAATCTAAAGCTCTGTTGTATTAATTTTATAAGAGGTGCCACCTTTATATCGTTAAAGGTAGTTATAATAGCTCTGGTATATAATAGAATTATAATAAATAAAATGCGAATAGCACGTTTGCGGCCACTGTTTCTCGGTAAATCTATCAGAGATTTTTTGCATTTCTTTAGTTAAAACTAGAAGAAAACCACACAACCGTACTTTATTTTTATAAGTAATATTTGAGGGCAAACTCCATGCAGTGATAGCACACTAACACAAAAAAAATTTTAGTTTTCTTTTTCACCTATAATGGTATAATAGCCAGTATGCGGAATGTACAGAACTTAAGCACCTTATTTGTGCAGCGTGTTGGTAGTATTAAGGACCTATTGAAATTCCAAAGCTCTCACAAAATTATAATACTGTGTAAACATAACAGGAAATTGTGAGTTTCGGTTGTGAAACGGTCTTGTCCCTGAATGAATTACAGATGACTATTAAAAATAATTATAGGAGAAAATTCCAGGTTTAAAGTTATATCACGAAAATTAACCTTATTTAACGATATCTCTACGAAGCAGAATCGGAATTCTTATGTACTTTTCGTTATCTTAAGCATAGAAAACTAAGCCTCAAGCCTCTTATTTGCGTGTCCTGCTAAAAGCAAAAGGCAGTTATACTGCAGGAAGTATATAATCGCCTTTCCCTATACGCAAACCATAATTCCATATCGAACCAATCGTTATAGTAACTTATAAATAAGCATGAATATACGGAAAGAAATCAGATTTTTCAAGCACAACTGCAATAGTCACCACGGACGCCACCGTTACCAAAGTTGTAATGCAGCATACCGTATGTATGATACATTTAATTTAAATAATTGTATCAAGATATTTAATGGGTATCATGTGATATAACAGTTGTATGTTTTAACTGGTGGGGTTGTAAGGGCAACCAGAAGGTTGTTTATAATTAGTAGTAGCAAAATAACTTGAATTAGTAATCTACGAGAAATAGTCACGTTAAGGGTTAAATTCCCTTTAATTGTGAAAAATAATAATTGATGATTTGATACGTAGTAGTAATATAGCATTCTTACAATCAAATTTGACTTCAAGTCACAAATATTATCGAGATATATAATTCAAGATTATTTGAATCCATTTAACGTGGTATATTACTACGAAACCAGTAAGACCAGTGAAAGTGAGTGTTGTGGTATGCTGTTGAACTGTCTATCCAAGTAATAGGGTTTTCAAAGAGCTACAACGAGCTTTGACTTGGCTGGAAACAACCAAAGGAGGTGTATTCAGGTACAAGATAGACATTCCGAAGGTTAGTGCCCATTTCTTACAAAATATTAAGAAATTATAAAGCAAGTTTGGTGCGGCAAATCGCTAAGATATTGTAATTATATTTAGAAAGTAATTTTAGAAGAATTATTTTTCTAAATTCGACAGTGATTTGAGTATTGACGTTTTTCGACAATTATATTTTGAAATTTACACATCTTGGAATTAGGTTATTTTTAAAATTTTTATTTTAATCAAGTTTGTATAAATTTGACATTAAAATAAACTATTATTGAAAATATGTATTTTATTTTGTAATGTCAGATCAAACTAAGCTGTGCTACTAACAAACTGAACGTATGAATTTAACTTTGTGAAGTGCTTGAAACTGGTATTTGATTCATAAAGTCAAATAGTTGTCATATTTTAAAAATAATTCAGTCTTAAATTATTAGACAAAGTTGTTAGTTGAAGATTAACCCATTCAGCTGGGAGTTAGGAGTCCCATTGCTTGAAAAACTGACTAGTCGAGCCTTAAAGAATAATAATCACATAATTTTGAATGTCAAATTGATTTAGGAGTTACGTCAATGCAATTACTGCATTAAGAAGTAAGGTAAGTAGATAAGTGCACTGTACCTGATAGTATTTCTCTTTTAATAATTAGTAAAAGGGTATATTTAATTTAATATGAAAAAGGGCTTCAAAGTGGGAGCTATTACATTTTTACTCACAGCTTGGGACTTGATATTAATTGAAATAACACCGCGAGGAGTTAAATTACAATTTTGGCACCGCAAGTGGGGCTACATATATAACAAATTCTAGCTGAATTGTTTCTGAAAAATATTATAATACACAAATTCACAATTTTTAGAGCTTAATGACAGATAGGTACCTCGCTTATTACAAGTCGATGTTGTTTATATTGAGGTTCGTGTAAGTGCAGATATAAACATTTAAAATTTTATTATTTACGTGCACTGCTTTTTATTCTGATTTTTTAAGCTTTATAATTCATAATCAGAAACCATAAATGGTGCATTATTATCGGATTCTTGCTTTTCTGATTTCAACGGCGTACGATATTGAAATACTGAATCCTCTCTACGCTAGAGAAACTGCATCAGAAGTGCGAAAATATATCTCAGCGCAATTGTATATTAAAATACAAGTTGCAGAAGCCATCTATTCAAGCATGAATTTGAAATTCCGAAACGAGCAATATAGCAGCGAGTTGAGGAACAAATAAGTGCTTGAAGACCTGCAACGAGTGTTTTATACTATTTTATAAATTAAAAATAAACATTTTAAATCTAGGGAATTTTGCGGTGGTTGGTAACATTTATGTGGCGTAATTTCAGGCGGCTGTGAAGAAAATTAATTTGAAACGTCAGTTTGGTTTTTTTCGCGTTTAATGTTTAAAAATAAATGCAGAAGAAAGTTTATCACTAACGCCGCCGAAAATTAGGCAAATTGCACAAAAAACGTTAGAAAATGTACTGCCGGATAAGTTCAAATCCCAGTATGAAAAAGAATATTTCAAATACTTAAAGAGTGGAGTCAGCAAAATAACGTACAAGGAACTTCCGAAAATATTTTACTTGGTTATTTTGAGCTTCAACTCCAAAAGTATAAATCATCTACTTTATGGAGAATCTGTTCAATGCTGAGATCATGTATAAGTCTATACAGGGAATTTATTTTAATAGTTAACATAAGCATTTCGTTTCTATGCCACCATTTAATCATACAGGTCATTTCCATAGTTACAAATGGGACCAATAGATTAGAGCGTGTATTTTACGAGTTAATATAGGAATTATTACTTGTAAAAAAGACAATTAAAAGTTATCCTAATATATACCACTAAAGAAAAGATACAACACACAAGTTGTTCCTACGTATCTACTTTTTAGTTGCATACCTACATTCCGATAGCAAGTTTCTCATTAGCAAGTACCTAACTCAAATTCGTATGTTAACTCGTAAAAGAAACGCTCTAATCTATTGATATAATTGGTAACTGTGGTAGTGCCCTGTATGATTAAATACTGGCATAGAAACGAAACTGCTATGTTAACTATTAAAATAAATTCACTGTATTGTTATAGTATTGGTACAGGGGTTTTAAAAATCAGATTGATAAGATTAAAAGAATACAGTATTAAAAATTACAAAGATGAATTTAGATGTGAAATGGATATCAAAATTATTAACATGTATTTGGAAAAGCAAGGAAATAGAATTTAAAATTTAAATGAAGCTAATTAAGAAACAGTAAGATTTTAACATACTTTAGTATCTGAAATGAAAAGGGAAGTTAATGGCAAATACTTTTTCGAAATATACTATTTAACATAGTAGGTATTAGACATATAATAAAACTTCAATAGTGTGTTGGACTGTAAATTAATATAAGCTAAATCACTAAGGAGATTTTTATTGAATAGAATATAAAAAATTTGATAACGAAAATGATGTAATACAATTTATAGCGTTTGAAATTATATAATAAACCTCTTCATAAAAGTGTTTAAAAGATATTTGGTATATAAAAGAGTTAAAATTTGAAATAAAATTGGCGTGGTGAAAAAGAATAAAAAGTAAAATGTTAAAAAGATAAAAGATGTGCAGACTAGATGAATGAAGATAAAAAATGTGGTGAGAATACCAAACTAATACAGTTATAATCTACAAAAGCAAATAAAAGGAAGGGAATACTAAATTGAGTTTATTGTAAAATTACATCGCATCAACTGAATTGGATAATAAGGAATGGTTTCCAAGGGAAGTGTAACATCTACATCATTAGCAGAGTGAGCGCATTTTTGGGGTGAATTGGAGATTTTACATCTGGAGGAATTCTGATTCGACAAGAAGTTCTAATTTGACAGGCTTGTCAAGTGACATCTTGTGGCTTGCATATGGGCAAGGTTCGTGGTGAAGGGTTGTAGGTGGCTTGAAGATTTGGATACGGACTGCTGTGGGATTGTTGTTTGATGTCAAGGGGAAGAGCTAGTCTTCAGAATTCCAATGCAGGTCATCCCTGTGATTTGGTTGAGCATCAGAGTAAACACATATACAGCTGAGGTCGATTTGGATACATATTGAGGTGGAGATATAGATGCTGTTTTTTTGAAAAGCGAGCTGTTTTTTCTTGTGCTTCTGTGAAAAACTGTTTCCTGAGTTCCTGTGTTGATTTGGATCCGAATTCCCGACGTCTTGGCAGTTTGATTGTCAATTGAAACCTTCGCCGTAGCTTTGAGTGGAGCAGTTCTTGCAATGTGGTGAGTCGCAGAGCTGGATGCAATGGGCTTGGTAGAGGAGAGTGTTGAGTCTAATAACAGGTAACACAATACAAGTATTTAAAATAAAAACTGAAAGAAAATGTAAAGAGTGAAGTGAGTTAATTTTAATTAAGGGAGTACTTACCCTTTGAGATTGTAGAATGACAAATGTAACGAGAAAGTGTTTCTAATTGATTTTTCAAAACTAATTTGAAGTGCCATAAAAATAATAAAATCAAATTTCAGAATATAAGCAATCTAGATTATAAAGAATCCGACCCGTTTTTCAGCCAAGTGTTCTACTGAGGCTAGCAGTAAATAATTTTGATTATCCATAATAGAAATAGGGCAAATGAATTAATTAAAATTCAATTTTAAAAAGAATTGATTGCGAATAAACTCAAGTAAAGGTGTAAGTCAATTATAACATAAAGGCACTACAACGTGGTAGTCAACTTAACGTAAAATCATGGAGCCCAAAGTGGGGCTATCATAACAATATATGGATGTTGATATATCAAAGTACAGTAAATTACAGGCACTTTTGAAAGGACCATATCAAAGTTACACACCAAAAAAATCTCAATTTTTTAATTTATTGAAGAAGCAAATGTTAGAATATACTTGGCGATAAAAGAAAAACTAAATTTTATATATTTATGTTGTAACTTTACATCTGATAAAATTTTATGTTATCTTGATAATGGGCTATAATAGGGCCTGTAGGCGCGAGGAACTAATGAATTTGTCTATTGAGTATATTGAATATAAGTAGAGGGAAGTGGATGGTTCTGGAACCTCCCCCCACCACTTGACCTTGAGTTCAAAGCAAGGCCACGTTCAAGCCCAAGGTCACATGCAAGGCGGGGCCACGTGCAAGCCCAAGGTCATGTTCGAAGCGAGGCCACGTTCGGAGCGAGGCCACGTTCAAGGTCAAACCCGCGTTCGAGGTTGAGGCTACTTTAAAAAAATTCAAGGTCAAGATCGCGTTTACGGCCAAGGGCATAGAAAGAGTTAAGTAGTGCTTAGAACAGACTGCGCTTAACATATTTATTTAAAAAATTAGGCATGAAGTAAACGCCTAGGATACTTCATGTCTAAATTATGACTCGACTAGGATTCGAACCTAGGTCTCCCCGTATATCCGCAATCTGCAGCCGAGGGTATCTTTACCTCTAGACCATCGAGTCTGATAGAAGATTTGGTTACTCATCCAGAGTACCTTCGTAGAGTGAAAGATACACATAATTTAATAAAAAAAGTTATATTTAAGATGCACATACAAAGAGTAATTACAGTAGTGGCTAGACTAAATGATTATAATACCAACAGATTAAGAAATACGTTACAGACATACACATTAGAGCGAATAAATTAGTGCTTAAAACAATAGTAGATATACAGCAGGAATTATCCGTGGGCGAGAGCAGCTTCTTCAAGACATCAGGTTTATTTTTTAGCAAAATCGTTTGCCAATTCGTATCTACCGCATATGAAGGGAAATGGTATTTTATCTTGAACGTTAAAACGTTATGTTCAGTAAAGTTGTTCACTTGTATTTTAAAAACGGAAATAGTTGTCAAGGAACTGGTATCCATTTTACGCCACGTCACGTTGTGCACTCCATCATTGTAGGCGAAAGAAGCTGAACTGCACCGCGGCGGTTGAAGGACGTAGAGAATCCCATCATGAACTGCAGCGAGAGCAACCAAAAATTGTATTGGTAGCATGTTCAACAAGTCGATGGCAACTAGTGAATGGTTTGGCGCCGCACTTTGCATCACTTATGACAACAGCAACCTTTTGTTTTGTCGGCCGCACCCGTTCCATTGTTGCCAGCCACATCTACTCCTGGGGAAAAATGCAACGCATCGAAAAGTTGATAAGTCAAGTCTTCGATGGTTTGTAATTGCTGGTAGACCTTGGCAATTTTGCAGTTGGGTGACCAACGGAGGTGTTCAGATAGGGGTTTGTCATTGCGCTCCCAACCAGAAATTTGAACTCCGCAGTAGAAACACTGTACACAATTAATCGTGTCGCTGATGCAAAAGAAACCGGCATTTGCTAGCGATTCTGGAGTTTGACCTCGACTCCAATCGCCGAATGTTCGTAGCCGTTTGGAGTAGCTCCCAAATTCTGGATATCGAGCTTCTGAGCTCATGATGGCAACTAACTACGCACACGTTTGTGAAAGCTTTATATTCTACAATTCAAGGTCACAATCTCGAAACTTTAAAATAAAACCACAGAAATATTTCTAAATATATTTATTTATTTCCAAGTATAAGTTATATATGTAACTTCCCCATCCTCCAGTAGGCCTAGGTACCGGTCCACTGGCTTGAAGATGTTGGTCTGCCACCACACAGCTGACGATCCGTCGAAGACTGCAGGCCACGTCCGTAAGGTGGTCGTCTCCGCTAGGGTCTCTCCTTGTAGGTTCAAGGCGTACTCCATTGTGACCACTGCCTGGAGAGACCGTTGAGAGGATGCTGGAGGGCAACTAGCCAAAAACCGGCGAAAATGACGGTAAAATTGTTCTGCATTCTTAAAGTTAGTTGCCATAGCTGCTTGATGATTATGGTAGGTGCTGGAGGATTATGATGACTGTTACAGAAAACAGGCAACTTAATATAGGAGCGTAGTCAAGGATGGGAACGTAGAAGGTCAAGGGTCTTACCTTGAGATTCGCATATAAAGCGTAACGTTTTTCCACCACGGCTACCAGTCATCATGCCTGATATTGTTGTTGATGCGCTCTTTGAAGATGCTCCTACATTTTACAAGGAGTTTGAATACTTCATCACCTCCGAACCGAGACCTCCATCAGCTCGTCAACTCCAGGCTGCCGTAACAATAGACTATTCCATGAGTCTTGGAAGCGAGCGCCTATGGCAGTCGACCCTCCTGAGGACGCTACCCACCACATACGAGGGTGACCCATTCCTGTGGTGGCGGCGGCATGTAGAGGTCCCCATCCAGCGCTTTCTCGCTCGGCTAGCAGATGGGGATGTAGTGTATATTACTTATTGTTGGCTTAATTAAATATATGTATATAAAGGGGTCTGTGTTTTATTGCACTCCTAGCGACGTCTATGATTATTGATATTTTATAAGTAGAAGCCCACGCTTTCAGTATTCATATCCAGTTCGACGCTTGAGCAATGCCTATCGATAAATTTGGTAAACATATGCATGCGAATTCCACGTCACACCCGCAGGTGTTTGTGGTTGAAGAGCTAAGCGAGCCTTTATATTATGAACGAGATTTACAACTAGTATCCATTGCCGTCAATGATGATAGATGGTACATCCTAGCGCATGGTGACATCGAATATACTATTCCCTTCCGTGAAGCTGAAATAACAAACGTCTTACTTTATCCCGAAAATACCGAAATTTATATCAACAGGTTGGGGTCATATAAATTACACGAAATGATCGGGAAGACATTAAAAAAGGGTGATATGCTAACATTTTGGGCAGTCAAGCCAAATATGTTATATGTGGAATTTCAACTCAAGGTTCCCATAATTGTTGAGTCCGAAAAGGTAGTGCAGTAAACATGACTTCAAGGTCGCGTTTACGGTCACCTCCTACCACATATAACCTTGGAAATGTGAAAATAAAAGCGCGTAGAAGAGTCGGCAAGGGTAGTAGCATCCGATAGTCGTGCAGAAATGGAAGCCTTGTTGAAAGCTATTGAGGTAGTTCAGAGTAATAAAGCAAGAAAGCCGCAACCACTGTTCTGTCCGGAACTTCTGAATAGTAGGACGTACAAATTAAATAAATCAAGTTCTAAGTACGTCAGTGTAGGGTTTGATTGGAGTTCGCAATTTAACCCAAGTATTATAATACGGGGTGCCAAAAATGACTGGGTGCAGTTAAATGAATGGGAGTGGACAGCCCTGATTGCAAATCAAGGAGTGATTTCCAACTACTTCTATTCTCTCGACGGTGAGTGGCCTGCTCTGGAAATAGGAAAGAAGAGCATTGTTTTTGAAGCGATCCAGACAAGGAAAATAATCAAATTGGAGGAAGTGGGCTTGTCAGAGGTGCGTTTAGCGAGCGAAACTGTAGAAGAATTGTGGCGCTTGCAGAAACTCGTGGAAGCGCGATTCGCACAATTAAAAGCGTTACACTTTGAGAGTTTCTATAAAGAAATAGTGAAGGGTGTAGCAAACCTTTGTGGAGACTGTTTAGTAAATGTATGGTCTGTAGTGGATCAGCTGGAGGAGAACTCTGAAAAGACTGCGTGTATGGTGGAAGTGCTAACGTTCGCAAGTTCTATGGTAAAGTGCGACATCGAAGTGGAAGCCCTGAGTCGTCAGTTGGCAGTGTAGTCATGTGGATGAATTATAGAGAGGCTGCTCGACCGGCTGCAAGAGACGTACCTAGTGCGGTTGAACGATTAGTGAGTTCGTTAAAGGATTTAGCTTTCGAAGCGTCGCACGAAGTCGTATATGGGTTAGGACGTTCCGGATTCAGTGACGAAGAGTTCTATAAAAAAGAAAAACAGTACAAAAACGGTGCAGCTGTCGGTCAACTATTTTTAGACGGAGCCATAAATGAAGGCCTCCTTGTAGATTTAATGGATAGTCTTGGCCTAAAATGGCATATGTGTGAAGTAAAAGCCTTTATAGAGAGGAAGGAAAATGAAGAAGAGCGTGCAGTTTGACGACTCGAAGAATAAGATGTACAATTTGCATATACGTGGACGTATGCGTTTCGAGAAGCTCGGAGAGGACGGTGGGAACGAGAAGCTGTGGATAGGTTGCGGTTCCATCGGAGGATACTTACTATGGATGAAGTACTGCGAGACGTCTTGTGCGCCGAACATAGGCGAACAATTTATGTAGAGCGCTTTTCCACTAGTACGTAGATGTTTAATCCGTGTAGTTAAACGGTATATATTGTAAACAAATAAAAACAATAAAAATTAAAAAGATTGTTTTATTCCATTATGTAGTGATTATAAATATGATACACGTTAGATAAAGCGCAATAACAAATCGGTTTGGAATGATATAAACAAGCGGGTTGTGATGGGGTGAGGGCCGGCCTTTCTTCCACTTCGATGATTGGGATGGTAGTAAAGCGGCGTAGAAAAGTTGCCTTTTCTCGACCTTTCACATATATTTCGGTGACACCTTGCAGAAGACGTCGTAAGATTGCAGGAAACATGTATGCTGGAGTAAATCCCTCATTCCAGTCGATGCAATGGTGATTAGTCATTACCCAGTGGGCTTGTTGTTGTAAATGAGGTGTTAAGGAATGGAGGGCGAAAGGGGGTTTAAAAATGTGGTGAGATACTGAGGTACCGTCGTAGGAGGCCAATTCTTTTGGGGTAAAGTGCTTATCGGACGTCTTAAAACCTTGAATATCGATAATGATCTTCATCGTATTAGGTATAGAGAGCATGGTCTAGTTACGCTAAAAGTCGAGGTGCAACTGAAGTGTTTTGCGATATTACAGTTGTTTAACTGCTTTTGACAATGCGTTGTAAGTAAAAACTCGATCGTGAAGAACGAGACAATACGCAGTTGTGTTGGCTGGTACGTTAGCGGAAGTTTCAAATTCAACACGAAAAACGACAGCGTTTGCATGAAGGTAGTCTTTTTGATGGGAACAATCGATTACAACAATGGGCGCCTTGTCTGCAAAGTCATGTCGGGAGAAGAAGGGCTCATCGATTTTGCTATAATAAGATGATTGAAACTTGGAATACATGTCGTATAATGTTGCGTAATGATTGAGTGCATAATTGTTATGTAAATTGTCGTATGGGAATCGTTCGGTGTTCAGATAAACTCGGAAATTAGTAAGACCAATTTTATCGAAATTAGCATTGTCTTTAGCGATTAGCCCCGAACGACCTGATTGAAACCCTACGATGACATATCTGGGGGTTTGTAATTTTGTGCTTGTAGCGATAGCGTGAGAATGTTGAGTCACAGCATGAACACCGGGTATGATATGAAGCTGCCAGCTGCGAAATGCGACTTGAGTGTCAATATTTTTATCGATGTATTTGGTCAGGGCTAATTCTTGAGCAAGACCTGGAGTGATATGAGGAACCTTCCAATATAGTTTGTCAATCGTAACTTTAGCCGTCTCCCCTACGGTAGCACTGAATACGGCGTCGGCATCGGTATTGCTGCGAATTAATACGAGTTCTTGTCGGATGTTAAGTATTACTTTACCATAATCTTCGGCGAATCCTAACAGCATTCTCAACGGTATGCAGGCACTAAAGTTACCTTCCTGATCGGTAATGGGAGGATCGCCGCCGGCAAACCAACCTGCATTTTGAAGCTTTTTAACGTCAGCGGAACTGTAGGACACATATCCCTTAAGAGTAGACGTAATACCAGGTTTGGTGACAGAGTCGACAACGACGCCATTGATTTCGTATCGGATTTCGCTAAATAAGTGAGCCAAACCATTGTTAAGGAATTTAGCCGTTGTAACTTCACCGTTTTCCTTCCGCAACTTTCCCTCTAGGTATAGATAGCTCAGGCCGGGAAGAGTTGACATATCTTCGGGAATTGGAATTCGAATTTCATCGTTATAGTCAAAACGGTTTGTATACGGTTGATGTGTGTGCAATTGATTGCTAATGATAGAAGTGTCGACGAGGACTCGCTCTCCAATATTTAAAATACTCATTACACTATTGTAAAGCCTAAGGACCGCAAGAAGTCTCTGTTTGCTTTAGTTAGCTGCGTGGTGGACGAAGCCGTACTGATCTTACTAGGGTGTGGGCGACGATTCTTATAGGAAGTAATACAGGGGTGGTACGGAGTGGTGAATCGAAAACCCATTACAGTTTCTTTAAATGTAATGTTACCGTAACGGTCTCCTTACTAAAACTGACAGGATTATCCGATTGGTCTAGTATTTTAATAGTTAAGTTAGTGATCTGTTTCGTGCTGATCGGTAGATAGATGACAGGGTTAGGGGTTTCCACTATTTTGTACCCGGGTGGTACTATGGGGAAGAATTGGTGAATGATATGGCCGGGCTTACCATTTTTATATGAACCAACGGAGATGTTGCAATGAATAAGAATCGAGTTGATGTTCAAAATTTTCGTAACATGTTCAGCTGTGTGCCACCTATCTGCAGCATAAACTTTTTTCTCAAAGCCTAACATGTCCCGGATAGTATTGTCGCTTTGAAAGTCGATTGGAACGGTGGACTTTATTTCGGTTTTTAAGGTGCTGTTGTTTCCGCGTAGCAGTACCTGTTTAACACCCACATCAGAATCGAGTTGGTTATGTAAAAATTCAGCAATGTCGGTAATTTCATATGCTCCTTCCGGTATAATAATAGGAGGTTCTCCAACAAGATGAAATTCATTGTTGGGAGGTCTAACGTTTGGAATAGTATAGTAGGTTTCGAAACTTAACAATCCCAAGACGTATTCGCTACCATCGTCTAAAAAAATGGGAGGGTCAAAATTTGCAGTAAGAACAGATGAATTTCCCGTAAGAGTGAATATACTGGACATGATGAAGCGCGGCACTTAAACTGACGACAAAAGCGGTTTTGCAAAGTTATATAAGAATTTGAGACACAAATGTCCACATGTGTATGATGCGAGTTTTTGATATCTATTAGAGTTGTACATAATTGTGTTGTTGCTACCATCGCTGCGAAAGTAGTTTACTAATTCGGGAGGAGGTTGTAAGCGACCTATGCTATCGAAATACAGAACAAATCGATCAGCTTTAACGTAGGCTGTCCAATGTGTGCCAGGTCCAACATCATCGTCTAAGTTAGTAACACCACATTCTCGTTGACGAATTTTGTCAGGTAGGGCATCTCGCATAAATATCCCCCTAAAATGGGGAATTTCTAAGCGTTTAACGTACTGTGCAATATCGATGTTCGTCAACGCTCGGCGTGGTAGCTTCAACGGTAGTTTTTTGACTGATACGGTCGTAGATATAGCCCTTTTCCTCGAGCAATGGATTCCATAGCTTTGTTATGTCGCTCTTTTTCCTGGAGATCATTTTTAGAAGCCTTTGAGTCGCCAACCGCTTTAGCGACTGCTGCAGCACCGCCTCCGAGAGACCCCAATGCTCCTAATGCAGCAAGTATGGGTACAAGCGGCAATATACCTCCTCTCTTGGGAACAGGTACTACTCTAGAACGAATTCGGCGTTTCCTTCGCGATTTAAAAACGACCGCCCCTCCAATACGTTTACGCCTACTACACCTTGTACGCTTCCGTTTTCTAGATACCCCCGTACCAAATTTTTGCGCAATACCGGCAATAGGTAGTGCACGCTTTCGTTTCCGGGAGACTCTCACACCAACAGTGGGTTGTGTACGCTTCCGTTTTCTAGATACTCCCGTACCAAATTTTTGTGCGGCAATAGGTAATGTACGCCTTCGTTTTCGGGGGACCGTCACACCAGCAGTGGGTAGTGTACGCTTCCGTTTTCTAGATACCCCCGTACCAAATTTTTGCGCGGCAATAGGTAGTGTACGTCTTCGTTTCCGGGGTGTTTCCATAGCAGCAATGGGTTCTGTACGCTTCCGTTTCCGGGAGACTCCCATGCCGAGTTTGGTTTTCCCTTTCATAATCCCTGTAACAGCAAGAGCTGCCGCTCTTTCTCCAAGAGTAGAGTCTTTTGCTTTAACGCGTTCCCAAGCTTTCTGTGCAAGAACTTTATCCGCCGCGTGACGTGTCGAAAGATTGCTGGATTGTGAGTATGCGATGTCGTGTTGCTTGCAAGCCTCGTCCAGAGGGTTTCTTCCTCGATCACCTCGAGAAAGTCGTTTGTTTAAACGAGTGCCAGGTCCGCAAAACTTGTAACCTGGTATATGTAATTCGAAAGGCAACTTGTCAATAAGGGTGTTCAACAAACCGCGACCTTTCCGTCTTACGATTCGACGACGACTACGAGTTTTACGTCTAGTATAACTCATCTTAAAGAAACGCTCGTCGAAGAGCGACTGACGATGTGAAGCTTAAAGGGGTAGATATATACTTAGCACAGCGCGGTTAGAAGCTAGTTCGCCCCCCGTCCGAAAACGATGAAGAACGTCAAACTTGTGAAACAAAAATGTTCGCTGCCGGTAGTAAATCATACAGTAAATTCCATGTCACAGAGGTTCAGACGACACGGCACTTTACTGGGTATAGGATGTAAAAGGGGGTTGATCATTGGTCCTTCCGGCTCTGGGAAAACCAATGCGATGATCAGTCTTTTGGTGCACCGCAATGGGGTGCGGTTTCACAACTTGTATTTGTATTCCAAAACCCTTGACCAACCTAAATACAAATTTCTGAAGATACTTCTGAAGTCACTAAAAGAAATCGGATTCTACGAATTCAGCGAGGGGTGTGAGGTTATCAAACCACACGAGGCAAAAGAAAATTCTGTTATTGTGTTTGATGATGTGGCATGCGACACTCAAAGCATAATTAGAGATTATTTTAGTTTCGGACGTCATCGAAATATAGATTGTTTTTACCTCTGTCAGACTTACTCATCAATCCCGAAACAACTGGTACGAGATAATGCGAATATCATAATCGTATTCCGGCAAGACCACACCAATCTTAAACACATTTACGATGATCATGTAAACACAGACATGTCATTCCAAAAGTTTAAAAACTTATGTTCCCACTGTTGGTTCAAAGATCATGGATTTTTAGTTGTCGACAAAGAAAGCGAAATCAACGCCGGTCGTTATAGAAAAGGGTTTGACAGTTATTTCACTATATAGGCATGGACCACTGCTGTACAAATTATTAGTCTACGAACAACGACAGTAATAGCAACATGGACAAACGGTTAGTAAGCGATCTTATTAAAGCTAGAAAGGCTGTCAGGCGGAAATATGAAACTTTAAAAGCAGATATCGCCGAATCTCAGACGGCTCTTGCGGAGCAATTTAAACCAATTTCCCAACCACTCACGGAATTGCTAACATCCATCAAGCAAGAAGGTGGTCAAACAATACAGCAAGAAGTAGGACCTATGCTGAGAACCATCAAACGACGAGTGTCCACACCATCTATCCTACCCCGTCCAAGAAATGGTAAAACCCCCGTACGAGCGTCAACCCCCGACATTGCCATTCCCGGACCATCGACTTCAGCGTTGGTAACATCCACACCTAGATTTCTTGACAGAGAAGTATTGTATGAGAGTTTACCGGATGAGGAGCAACAGGTGGAGGCTCAAGAAGAAGCGGCAATTGAAACTTCGGTAGCAGAGGCTAGGGAAACCGTGCGACAAATGATGGAACCGGAAGTTCTAGGGGAATACCTGGAACAGTTCTCAGGGTTAGCTAGAAAATATATCGAGGGAATGATACGAGATACAGAGAGCAAGTACGATCTCCATTATGGAGTTCGATGGGACATAGACACTGATAAATTTGCAATTGGAAATAAACAGCTTACTTTTGAGGGTCAGGACATGGTTATTACAGATCACGGAAATAGAATAGTATACAAAGGCACCCCCGGCTTTTACGAATTAATGTTCTTAAAGAAACCGATAATTTATACAACCAAAGACCATGAAAATTACTATGACATAGTGAACCGGTCCGCCGCAAATCGTAAGAACTACGATCCAACCCAAGGGATAAGCGGTAACGCCGGCTCAAAATATATGAAAATAGTACGCCCCCTAGCTACCTCCTCCGGCATTAGACAACCTACCAGAGCCGCATCGAGAGTGCAGCGTACCGGAAGGGGGTTATTAACAGTAACCAATAAAAAAGTGGAATTTGTTCCTTGGAAAGATCCAAATTCATTAGTGGATCGTCTGCGCATATTACTAGCCTCTCAGGTAGCGGGGCACACCGGCCATTCCAACGAAATCGTAAGCATCACCCAAGCTCTACGAGAAGCAAAAATAATTCATTAAGACGAGTACAAAAGCAGAGGACCTATTGAATTACGATCAGAAGGTGTTAGACGATAGAGTAATGCCCATAGACAAATTTGGACGCCACTACCATAGCGCGCGCTACGGTTCTCATCGCAAACATATCTTTATGAAAGTTCAAAATGTAAACCGACTCCATATAGAGGTACCACTGCTGCTAGTGGGGCGTGGTTATGATGAAAGCGGATATTCCAAAATTTTCGGTAATAATGAGTACATTTTTCCTTTAACGATCGGTGAGATCATAAGTGTTCAAGTCAACGGACCTTTGGTAGTATCACACATCAACGGCATCAAACACGACACGCTTGTCGGTAAGACATTGCGGCGAGGAGATAAACTGAAATTCGAATCCATAAACACTAAGTTATACGTGCAACTGCTGCTTAAATGTCCCATAGCAGTCGATACAGCAACATTCGGCAATGAGTCCTAAGGAGGATCTAGTTGCAGAACTTCACAAACCAGCGCGAAGAAATTTCAAGAGACGACGGGTGATTCTCAAAGGATTGCATGATTTACTACAAGCGGATTTGGTGGAGATGCAACCATATGCACGAAGCAATAAAGGTTATCGATACATTTTAGCTGTTATTAATGCGTTTTCTAAATACTTGTGGGCTCTCCCGGTAAAACGGAAAACGGGAAAAGATGTAGCAGCAGCTATGCGAAAAGTTCTTGCTAATATGAAGGTATCTCCAAAAAACGTACAAACCGATTTGGGAAAAGAATTTTATAACAGCGATTTTCAAGCATTGATGCGACGTTACAAGATAAATCATTACAGCACGTATTCAACTATGAAAAGCAGCATCATAGAAAGATGTAACCGCACCCTTAAGAACATGATGTGGAAGCAGTTTAGTTTGCAAGGGTCCTACAAATGGTTGGACATTCTGCCCCAACTTTTAAGCAAATATAACACAACCAGGCATAGGACAACAGGTATGAGGCCGGCTGAAGTTAATCTTAAAAATGCCAAACGTCTGTTACACACCGTGTACAGCCACGCAAAAACTGTAGATCCGACACCTCAAAAGTTTCATAAAGGAGATTCTGTACGCATTAGTAAATATCGCTCGATATTTAGCAAAGGCTACACACCCAGCTGGAGCAACGAAATATTCAAAATAGCCACAGTGCGACTTACAAATCCTACCACCTACAGACTCACCGATCAGGAAGGGCAAGAAATCAAAGGTGGATTTTACGAGCACGAATTACAGAAAACCAAACACTCGGACGTATACCTGGTAGAAAAGGTGTTGAAGAAGAAGGGTAATCAGCTTTACGTAAAGTGGTTGGGATTCGATAATCGTCACAATTCCTGGATATCCAAAAACAATGTTGTATAACTTATTATGATTCTATAGAACTCTTTCAATAAAACACTTTTTTGTTTTACTACCATTTATTTTCTTTAAATAAAAACTTTTTATGTTTTACAGTAATTTATTATTGTAAATGCTGAACATGAGTGACTACAGTGTTAAATAACAAATATACTTGGTAATGCAGACCCAATCAGATTTTTTGTAAAATTTAACTTACTACCTCTATCATACAAGCTAGTGTTCTTAACCTATACTATAATTGCTATATACAATAACTAAACCTACAAAGTGCAAGAAAGCCGTGTAGGACCTCTGCTGTTAAGTAATAACGAATACTGTTCCGCGAACATATTACTACGTCATCGTTTCGGCAATGCGCAGCAAGTTGTCTAGACGACTGTAAACATCTATATCACGGTGACCCCACGCTAAGGTTTTGGTAGTATTAGGAATAAGGAAGCGTTTATCATCTCGCGAAGAAAGCGCAACCTTATTCATTAATTCGGTGTACATAGTGTGTAAACGGGAACGAAACACATACATCTGACAAAATACAACTTCCCTCTTGTTTTCGACTACAGATTTATAAATTTCGGTGGTGAGGTGATTCCGAACAGCACTCTTTCTAACTCCCTTCGCCTTTTTGTCTTCTTTACCAACAGCGTTTACACAGTATGTTTTTGCACCGACCCCGTAATAGCTACACACAGCCACCCCCGCGTACTCATCCTTAAATTTGCCAACAACGGACTGGGTTCTCGAAATTCCATGCAGGCCATTCTTGTAATTTGATGTATCAAAGAGATCAAGGTGCTCTTGCATGTCGGCGTAAAAATTTTCAGTAAAAATTTCCAGGATGAATGAGTCCGTGTCCGAATACAGTAGAGACACATTACGGCCGTATGTATGCTTCAAAAATTTGTAATAAAAATCGTACATTACCGTTTTCGAAAGATCTAAAACTGAGAAACCAACATAAATGGGTTTGTTATATAAAACCGATGTTCTGTTCATTTCCACTGCTATTAAATTTTCCCCAAACCGAATTCTATCTTTAAAGTTAGGTTTCGATATCAAAGCTTCTGCCCCCATTCTATTACCAATTTTCTCCCAATGACTAATTAACTTTACAACAACCCTTTTGTCCACGTTTTCCATGGTTTTACCAAAGACGCTATTGTTAGCTAGTTTGAATGAATTTCGATGAAATTCATTGTCAGACTTGTTACGTAATTTTGTGTTTAAATCGATGTAGGATCTGAGCCAAGGAGATTGTCTAAACTTAAGTATTTTATGTGTTTTAACCAAAATCAAACCAGCCTCTAAGCATTGCCTCAAATTTCTGTAGTGAATAATATAATTGTGTTTGTCATACAAATTTGGAATTAATTTTGCATTTTTAAATTTTCCCTGTGGAGGCACCAATAGCTCGGGGCAAAAGGGAAAGTCATTGTGATCGTCATGTAAATTTTCGGGGTACCGCAAGTCAACTTCCAACACGTACCCAGTATCTGAGTCGTCCACAATTTTAAATACGTCAAAACTATCAATTTCGTCGTCAGTCAACCAAACAAAACCACCTTGCGGTAGAAACTGTCTCATACTATGAGCATACAAATTCGTTGCATCCAAATACACAATAAAAGAAGTGGGTTTGAAAGCGTCATAGTTACCCGCAAATTTATTGTTGGCAATAGCCTTTCGCCCGACGCAAGTACTGACTCCTTTACGAATACCCTTTCTAAAAAAGTGAAACATATCCATATCCGTCAACAGCTCCAACTCAACCCCCGTATATTTTAACATGGCGTCCCAACTTAAACCGGGGGCGGTGAAGTACTGCGCCGGATCTAAATTATATTGATTTAAATAAAAATTTCGAAAGTTTTCGAAAACGTCTGCCAATATAAACACGTCACATTTGAGGTAAACATCGGAATAGTCGCCCAACGTTTGACATTCGAAAGTTTTCCAGACCTTAACGGCGCGTTCGTAATCGACCTCAGTAATATGCGTCTCGGTTAAATGATCATAAAACTGAGCGATTGTGGGCAACGCCGGCTCGTCTAATTTTGTAAATGAATCCAGATACGAATAGGGAAACACACCTTTCTGTCTCATCAGTTCGAATTTGATGTCATGTCCGAATTGCTTATGAATTTCAACACACTGATCATCTGATAATGTGGCGGCCAGCGATGCTAAAGAAGCACTTAAAAATCTGTAACTATCTAAAAATCGAATTTGCATATAAAGGTTTTTTCGTTTTCCGTCAACAACGACTTCATCTACCCAAAGACGTTTACCAAATGAAATATATTTTTCCTTATTTTCCGGAATGACATCAAGCTCCTCGTTATTTTGAGCTAACTGTTTGACAAAAAGGTGGGAATCGTAATTTAAATTGTGAAAAAATACGGGAATAAAATTTGGAAGTTTATAATTCAGATTGCAATTGGAATGGGCAGCTCCCCGATATTCTCCGGTCAAATGGTCGTGATCGCGAACCTTTACGTCCCCCTCTCCAAAAGGACGATTGCAAATATGACATGAAGCAGCATCCTTAAAATTTTGAATTTCTTGCGGGGTCAGAGGCTTGAGGGGTACAACATACTTTAAACTGTTGGAATATAAGGCGCGAACGTCTCTGTCTAGACGCTCAACAAACACGTCCACAGCATCCTCGCCCCTATAAATTTCGAATTTGGATAGAGTATCATCAAAAGAACATTTCAAATAATACGCGAAAGAATACGGTTTGTGCTCGCACGTTTTGATCGTATATGGTCTTTCGCGATCCGGCTCCTGATCCCCACCATCGACAGGTGATAAAACGGTCTCGAAATCTGCGTAGCAAACATAAGGCACTTTCAATTGCTTATGATAATTATCAAATTTAAGAATGTTCTGGGGCCTCACCTCCCCACACTTATCCGTGATCGGCTCTGTCGTAGGCAACTTTGTGCACACATGATTACAGTCAAAAAGCTTATGGTTCTCCAGATGGGCATCGGTGCGAAAGTAATTTAGACAACCATTACAAAAATGTTTTGCATTTTCCCTAGCCGTTATTTGCCGCGAAACTAACCTAGACAAATTGGTGATCCAACAGTAGTGGTTATTACCTTCGCCATCTGTTAGAAGCAGCAAATTTATATGTCCGTTTTTTATACGTGGCGAATAGTACAGAGGTCCCACAACTTCATATATGGTAATATCGTTTTGAAAAGTCTTTTCCAACGCGTATACATTTATAGAAAGTTGAGGGTTATTTTTTTCAAATTTAGAAATATCGCGCAATCTAACAGGGAATTCAATGTCCTTAAAATTTAAAAACTCGCTGCAATCTGGATACGAACTCGTTCGATTAGACAGTCCATCCGGTTCGCAGATGGCCGAGGTTACCGCCCACCCGAAACAACGCTCGTCATCGACGTTTTGGACGTTCACGATCGCTTTCTTGGACTGAATCTGCTTCGGGAGCGGGATATACGAAGACGCCCGAAACGGATTGAATTTATTTATATTTAATTCTAGGTACAGCAACTGCTTCAAGATCCACCCTGTAAAAATTTTGCGGTTAGTAACATTAACCAGAATTACAGTTGTAATACACACCTGAATCGCGTTCCTCAAATTCGGACACCTTCTGGTCCAATATCCCCGTTAAATTATCATATAATTCGTTCAAGTCTGTACCGCGAGTGACCACCTCGTTGGTCGTATTAAAACTTTTGACGTCTTGTACATCTTGAGTCTCCAAAATAAAATACCCGAAAAGTTCGAAATTGAATTTTATACTGTTTAATTTGGTCAATTGACCTTCTATAAGACCTATAATTTTGTCTTTCAATTCGGTCATATATTCTACAACGCTTATATGATAATTTTCCGTGGACACCCTGTAGCTGGCAACGCGGGACTTGAAGGCGCTTGGAAGAGCCACCACTCCTTTCCCCAGATGGACGACATCACACCGCCTCGTGTGACGATTGCTCCTCAGGTGTCCAACGAAACAAGTCCGAGGAACATTTTCATCACACACGTCGCAGTATTGCGTCCTGGGGAGCTGTTCTGTTAAACCAAACGTTAGAAAACATGAAACACTACAATAGAGACACACTCACCACCGCTGGAGTCATTAAGTCTTGGGCGTTTACTCGCCGATGGTCCCTCACCAGCTGCTACCGAAGCCTCCATAGCGTCACCTTTAGGAAACACACAATTGATATAATCAGCAGCAATCAACACGTTTCCACTTACCACTCGTCGATGGGTGGCCAACCTCGTGGCGACAGCTATCTCTTCGATGGCGAAACAAATTGTCAGCTCTGGTGAAGGACTCTCCACAAGCAGTGCACCTGAACATAATGGTAAATTAGTCTCGCGCAATCGGTTAATATACTAATTGCGCGATTAGCTACCCAGCTCGAGGCTTACTATCCACAAACGAAAAGAACACCTTTATTAACACTGATTAACAAATTAAACCTCGAACGGAATACCCAGGTGTCACCACGGGGAGGATTCGCTTTGGACACCCTGGAGAGGATAGGGGGGAGGTTATTTGTGTTAGGGGTGTATGATATGTTAAACGATTATCTACTCGTTACTTAGCCTTTTTATCGAGCTCCTGACGTCTTGCACGAATCGCACCCTCCACAGCTAACAGATCTTGGATTAGCTCTAGCCTTGCTAACGCAGCATTCTTAAAGATGTCCATGTTAGTTGCGCTGTGGCCGTGGCGGATCTTAGGTAAAGCGGCTATGCTTTTTAGGTACTCATCGTGCATCGTCGCTTCTAGGCTGGCGGCTCGAATTTCTAGTGAGCTAATAACAATATAAGCTATTAAACTGGGAAAAGCACGTTCTAAACACCTTCAATGTTAAATAACATATATGGATAGAAAAATAATATCTAATATCTAATATCTAATATACCTTATATAATGGTCACCGCTGCGAAGATCGGCTGCTTTAGAATCTATTGCATTGCGATTAGACACGTATTCACGTTCGGCACGCTGGGATGGCGAAATGTCATCCATGTCTTCCTCCTGCGGGGTAGACGTAATCGACACCACAGTGTCGACTACGTTACTCCCAGTGGCTACAACAGCTACACCACCCGAAACCGGAGACTGCGCAATTACAGACGGTGTTGCGGTCGCATTTTCCGAAGGTTGGATTGTTGGCTGCTTCGAAATTCGACTGGTCGGTCGACTTGAGCCGGAGTCGATCTCCAAACCATCTACAAGGGCTCTAAACTCTTGCGCCGCACCGTCGCCGGAAGCCACCTTTTCCAATTGAATGTCATCAAAATCGAACGTTTCCATAAACATTTCCGTTTGCGATAAATGAGGAGACTCAGATTGCATCGGCATATTTTGAATTTTTGCCACAGGAACATCAGTCTCCTCATTCATACACTTGACATACTTCGCCAAATTAAATTTTGCTGGTTTTTTCCGTTTCTGACCTTTTTTTAAAGCTGATTTTAAAATTTTACTCGAACCTTGAGTACTTGGAGAAATAATTTCGTAATTAGGAACAATTAATACGTCACTTAAAACCTTTATGGCAGCTTGCGGCGACGTCTGTGCGGAACCACTTGGTTCCGTGCAGGCGCAAAGTTTAACTGTACCCGTTTTTTTCAAACTGAGCCTATTAAATTTTGAAAAATTTTTCGGTAAAATCGAACCCTCGCAAAACTGGCAAACAGCGCTGTTGCTAGTCATTTCAAACACAAGATAATGACTGCTCCCACCTTAGCTAGGTGTATATATAGTAAACTTGGTGGGGTGGAAGGACGACTTTCGCACGCAAACCAGTTGAGGTCGTTGCAACCTACACTTTTCTTGAAACTTAGCTTACACAAAGGAAGTTAACCTTGAAATACCTTTACGTTTGCTGTATGTCTAAATTTTTGCAGATTGCGCGTGCAAAGGCAACAAAAAGTATTTTTCAAACACAGTTTGCAAGTTAATACAGACGAGAGTGATATTATATTTTACAGTAACATTCATTAAAATGTGATACATTTAATTTCCTATTAATTTCCTACTGGTTATGATTTTAATTGACAACCAATCTATGGGAAATTGCAACAATTTGTTTTTTAATACTTGCTTATAAAGAGCTCTGAGTAATTATTTTTCATTCGAGACTGCTACAACTTTCACCGGTTTTGCTACATATTTTTAGACTGATAAACAAACTGTTGTTTATAATTAAAAATGATCATTCGAATACTTCGCTCTATTTTTTTTAATTTAGATAGATGTCGGTTTATTCATCTTTAAGATGTTTACAAAAACATTTATTGTTATTTAATAAACAGATTTAACTTGAAGAAAGCTTTTAAACTGATATAAATTAACAGTGTGTGTTTAGTTTCGTTCGCCGTTTGAGTCCATTATAGAATAAGTTTTTGAGAACATGATTTTGCTGTTAAGGGTGATCTAACGTCATTTACAAATCTAGTCTTATAATTATGAATGTCTTTATTGTATACTATAAATTTGGAACTTATTCGACCAAACCTATCTTTTTCACAGCTTTAATTACAATACACTCAATATGTTGTTTAAATTTCAATCTATTATTAATTATAACTACATATTAGTAATACCTTTACCTTTAGATTGCTGACACAATGCACTGCTGATCTGCATTTAAAATGTATGTATTTATACGTGCAGTTTGCGTTTGAAATTCATACACGATACTGGGTTCGCAGATACTGCTTAATATGCAGACGTTACTCGTGCGTTTCAGTGTCAGTCAATTAAAAAATATTGTGATTAGTATTCATTCACTTGCACTAAGAAACGTGCACAACTTTAAATGCAGCGATTTATATTCAAGGAAATGCACGCATGCATTACGATTGCTTACATTTGAAACAGCGCATCTAATTTTGCACCAGCATTTGTCATTCTTTCGGAAAACCAAAAATTTAAAGAAATAAAATTGCCATTTTTAAACAAATCAGTGGTGCCTTGAAATTATTGATGCATCTCAAAATCTTCAACAAATTAGTTTGCTGTTTATTAATTTGCATCTATCAAATGTAGCGACAAACATTGCATTAATTGCACCTGATCAGCTTCCAGCATACCACCACTTCACAATTTGCACTGATTTAAAAAAATTATAATTCTGATTTTGCTGTTAAGGGTGATCTAACGTCATTTACAAATCTAGTCTTATAATTATGAATGTCTTTATTGTATACTATAAATTTGGAACTTATTCGACCAAACCTATCTTTTTCACAGCTTTAATTACAATACACTCAATATGTTGTTTAAATTTCAATCTATTATTAATTATAACTACATATTAGTAATACCTTTACCTTTAGATTGCTGACACAATGCACTGCTGATGTGCATTTAAAATGCATGTATTTATACGTGCAGTTTGCGTTTGAAATTCATACACGATACTGGGTTCACAGACTGCTTAATATGCAGACATAACGCGTGCGTTTCTGTGTCAGTCAATTAAAAAATATCGATATTAGTATTCCCTGCACTAAGAAACGTGCAAAACGTTACGGCGCTTTATATTCAAGGAAATGCGCGCATGCATTACGATTGCATACATTTTAAACAGCGCACCTAATTTTATTGCCATTTTTAGACAAATCAGCGGTATCGTGAAATTATTGAAGCATCTCAAAATCAACAAAAAATTTGTTTGTTTATTAGTTTGCATCTATCACTTATTGCACCTGATCAGCTTCCGATTGTAGAGCTCTGAGTACTTATTTTTCGTTCGAGACGATTGACAACCAATCTTGTTATTCTTATTCAGTATATGAATCTCACTTGCATAAATTGCAGTTGGGCGAATTGCTGTGTGCACTCTCAGTTTCACTTTTCAAAATAAACTTTTGGACATCGTCCGCATAAGTAAAGCACTGATGCGATGCAATTTATTAAAAATCCTACCTGTTCTATTTATCTTTCACACGTGCCTGTTATTACTTCCAGGACTTCATCTTCCTTGTGGTGCGTTGTTATTTTTCAGTATTTATTTCAATATTTCATGTGTCAAATGCTCCCATTAGCTCATCTTAGAAAGTGCGTATTTGAAGCTATCCTAAATTTGCATCTTTTGATCAGGACCCAGTTTTCTCTAGATAAAAGCAAGCTGGTGATGCTATTCTGTAGAATTGAAATTTGGTCATTTTCTTATCGGATTCTTTATTCTAATTATTTGGACGTCACAACCTCAGTATTGTAAATATATTTAACTTGAAAAATTATAATTCTAGTTTATTTCATTATTAGGTTTTCTAATACTGTAGCAATCGTAAAAAAAATTTATAATTATGCATACATCCCTAATAACTGCCAAATGTATTACTGTTTAGTATCAAACGGTTCGTTTTTTAACGAGGAATATGAGGGTTTCGCAAAAAAAGTTCTATTATTTAAAATAACTGAGATAAACGCAAAATTAGAATCTGCAACATAATATGTCAACCCTTTCCTTCAAGTCGAGATGTAGGTAGGAGACATTTGTATATAAAACCAGTCGCTGTTGCATGACAAAATCACAGTTTTCTTCAGCTGCTCGTTTGGTAAGATATGTTTTTGTATATATGTTTTATTTTATATGTCTATGTCTTTGAAAAATGTAATAGGAAAAGTTCTGAAAAAAAGTTTTTTACTTTTCTAATGTAAATGCTCACATCTCCCTTTTTATTAAAATATTTGATCCCCGCCTTTTGTGCCTACTTCCATATACACCATTTCTAATATTTTTTCTAATGTTTCTAAGCAAAATAAAATGCTCGTATCATTATTAAGATATTTGATTGGATTTTTTTTGCATTGTACAGTTACTTCGCTATTCTAAATTCTAAAATATTTTTCAGATTAAACAGAATGGGTAAGACGCTTATTTTTTTTTTGTATTCTAAACAGTATACATATAAGAAATTTACAGAAGAATTCCTGGATTCGATCATTCTTGGTGCTGCCATGTCAGCTTTCGGTAATATTGTGTTAATTTTTAATATTTGATGTAATACATTTTTAACATTTTAGAACTACAATTGGTGGCGCATATTTCAGAGAAATATGACACTGTAAGAAAATATATATATATAAATCTGGTTCACAATAAATTTCTTTTTAGCAAGACATAGTTCTCATGAAGAACTCTACCTACATCCCGGAAGCCAACCTGCTAGAGGTGGGGTGGTTTCTGGGATGTAGGTACAAGGTCTACAGGGACCCCGACTTGCATGACATGCTCTGGGTGATCTACGTGAGTATAACTTGATTTGCTTCTTTGAAGAAACTAAGTGTTCTTTTTTACAGCAAATGTGAGGCCACCCAGAGCTTTCTAGGTTAGGTTAGTTAGTAAGTTAGTTTGTAATAGATAATAAACGTTTTAAAATTTTTAATTTTTTTATTACATCGTTATAACTACATGATAAACACTTATTGTTCCAACGTTTGCTGTTGGGCGTATTGTTTAAACACAATATCATATCTTATGACGTCCAAAGCATACTTTAGCATTTCATGCATGCAGTATACATTTTCGGATTTTATTGGCGGTAACGCTTCCTCAATGCTTCGTTTAAAGTCGCCGGGTAAATTCCAAACGCCTTGGATTATACTACTGTAGAAATTTTCAAAATTTTGACTTTTTAATAGTTCAGCTTTAGAATTCAGCAGGGGCAACAAATCCCACAACTCTGCTACTGATTGCATTCCGAGATACACTTGGGATCGCTTACGTTCCTGCAGCACAATCACTTTTTTGTTTCCGATTTTTTGGAAATATATTCGTTTGCCTGGACTTATATCCACCGGTTTTAAATCTCCATCTTCATAGTTAAAATGTCTGTTTATCACATCTTCATTTTTAAGAAAGACTTGCCACTCTCCTTCGTCTAGCAGTATAAAATTGTTGTTAATCCCACTAATTAGCACTCCCGGCACAAACGATCCAAAACAGGTCAAACCCAAACTCACAGATTTATTTCTTGACTTATTCAACGGATAACTTGTCGCGTTTAACAATACTGGATATAACAGTTTCACTTTTTTCTTTGACCCCTTCACAGTTTCACCAACCTTTTGTACCTCATCCATTGTTTTTTACTAGTACAGCACACGATATACTACTGAACACAAAACTACACCTCGTGTTATACCCAGTCTTCAAGGTTACTGTTGATGGCCTCGCTTCAAACATGACCTTGGGCTTGCACGTGGCCTTGCCTTGCATGTGACCTTGGGATTGAACGTGGCCTTGGCCTTGAACTTAAGGCCAAGTGGTGGGGGGAGGTTCCAGAACCATCCACTTCCCTCTACTTGAGATACATCCAAATTTCATTTAGATTTTCAATTAAATCGTCATTATCAATTAATGACATATGCATTTGTTGATTTTGGGCAAAAGTTAATGAATTTTCCAGTTCTAAACAAGTATTAATGAGTAGTTGTAAAAATTGAATTGCTTCTAGCAAGACTGTTCTTAAGGAGTATGTAGCGAGATTTTTGCTCAATTCCTCATTTTGTAAAATTATTTTTTTTATATTTCTGTCTGATAATTCTTGACTCTTCATCATTGATTACTGAAATGATATCGTTTAAAATTTTAGTTTGCTCTAATATAATGTCATTTTGAATTTTATTGCTTTCTTGTAATTTAATCATTATAGATTCGTATCTGACTCCGTCGTTGGGCGATGAAGAGGGCAGTAAGCCTGAAAAGGATAATAATTCGTTAGCATGGCGTCTAATGTTGGACGATCCATTATGCGGTGTTAACTGGTATATATTATGTTCGAGAATTTGGGATATTGTATATGGTCCAATAAATTTTAGTTCATTTTTACTTCTAAAGTTAGTTTTAACAAATACTTTTTCTCCTAAATTAAACGTCTTATTTTTACAAGCTGGGTTTAATTTTGAGTTTCGTTTTTTTTTAGTGTCTACCTGTTTTGTTTGTAGAACTTCGTAAATTTTTTTTCATTTTTGATTTATGATCAGATAAATAATCATGATAATAAGTTTTTGTGTAATCCATATCGAATTGGTTTCGGCTTTCCGCGTGACAAATACAATTTCAAATGGGGTCAAGTTAAGGTTTAAGTGTATCGTGTGATTATATGCTAAAATACAATATTGCATTTTTTTATAGTCTGGTATATCCGTTAGTAGTCGATAGTGTTCGATTATCGTTGAATGTAATCGCTCAATCAATGAATTTGGTGATGATGTGGAGTTGTAGCATGTAATTGTATTTTGTGTAAGGCTGTAAAGGTTTTAAATATATTTTTTATTAAATTCTCCGTCGGCAATGATAATATCTGGTGTAGTAAAAGTACACATGAATTTAAATAGTTGTTCGATGACGTCTGTTAAGTTTCTTGATTCAATAAAATAAGCTTGAGCAAATTTTGAAAATGCGTCTATTATACGAATTAAATAGCTTTGTTTACCTATTTGAAATATGTCATGTAAAGTGTGAAATGGTCTATTTTGGGTAGAAGTAAGCTGAAGAGGTTGTTTAATTGGGTTTCTGTTATACTTCTGTGCTTTGCAAACATGACAATTATTAATGTAATCGGTAATGTCCTTAATCGATTTCCAGTAGTATTTTCTTTTGATATGTTCGATTGTTTCGTTAATACCTCGATGATTGGTTTTGACTAGTGATGATAATTTTGAATTTGATATTGGCGTTCTTGGGGATTTAGAACTGTCACTTGTGACATACATCGATGAAATTTGGGTGTGTTATTGTTAATTATGTTTTGCAAGAAATTAGAAAAATCTAAACAAAGTTCGTCGTTAGGTTCACAATGTTCAATTAGTAGCCTGTTGAATACGTCGATTTTATTTGTATTATTTATGGATACAGAATAATGTGTAATTCCGTCGTACTTCGTGACTCTGATATCTCGTTGAGGCTGAGAATTTACAAATTCAATTAGGTTTTTAAATTGTTGTAGGGGTTTTTCGGCAATATCGATTACGGGAGTAGACGATTGTTGTGAGTGTACTGTTGCGACATAGGATTTATTATCGTCGTTATTTGGTGGTCTTATTCGTATGTCGGATATAATTTTTACTTTAGGCGTTTCTGGTTTTGGTGGTTCGATGGTCGATACTGAAAAAAAGTCTTGTATATCGGAGGTGCTTGCTCTGCTTGCCATTAAGCTTTCATTAACGTGTATTGGTATTGGTGTATGAAGTCTATCAGGTGTTTTTAAAGTCATGGGGTAAATTTGAACGCTTGATAGAGCGTGGGCAACTTTATTTAATTTGCCTGGTTATTAGTTGACGGTGAAATCATATTCTTCTAATTTAAGTGCCCAACGAGTTAATTTGAAATTTGGTTCTTTTAAATTTTTGAGCCAAACAAGCGGTCTATGATAGGTGTACAATTTAAATTTTATTCCATATAAATATGGACGAAATTGTTTGGTTGTCCAAACTATGGCTAGAAGTTCTCGTTCAATTGTAGTATAATTTTGTTCTGTATTATTAAGGGTTCTGGAGGCATAACAGGTGGGTTTACCATCTTGGGATAATACCGCGCCTATCGCAAATTTAGATGCATTGGTAGTCAATTCGAAATATTTTTCAAAATCAGATGCTGAAGTACTGGTTCATTCATTAGAATTTGTTTACAATACTCAAAGTTTTTAAAAAATTCAGGGGTGTGTACAATTTTATTTTCTTTCTTTAAACATACAGTTAAAAATTTAGTTATTTTGGCAAAGTCTTTGACAAATTTTCTGTAATAGCCAAACAATCCTAAGAATGATTGAACTCGGTTGTTGTTTTGGGTACTGGGAAATTTTTAATTGCTGAAAATTTGGATGGATCTGGTTTTATTCCTTCTGAAGTTATAATATGACCGAAATATTTTACAGATTTATGTAAAAATTTTAATTTATCTAGCTGAATTTTTACATTAGCATCTCTACATTTTTGAAATACATTTTTTAAACGGAAATTATAATGTCATCTAGGTAAACTAGGCATTGTGTTGGAGTAAGTCCAACTAAATCTGTATTTATCATCCTTTGGAAGGATGCAGAGCTGTCACGTAAAATCATAGCCATTCTTTTAAACTGAAAATGGCCTTCTTTGGTTGAAAAAGCGGTTTTTCGCGATCTTTCTTTTCAATTTAATAATAATAATAATAACCTCTTTATTTGGATATAACCACACAAAAAATAAAACAAGTAAATGTAAAACAAAATAAGAATACCCAAAAGGGCGAAGTTCAGAAAGGTTTGCGAGGGCAAACCTTCTGTTCTGCCACTTAACCCACACTATACATACATTTTAAAAAAAGAACAAATGATGAGTAAATGCAGTCACATTAAGATTTAACATTTAAATATATGAATATATATAAAAAACACTTAAACAAAACTTAAGTCTGTGTCTTAAACAATATATCATATAATCTATTTCTAAATGTAGCCTGTGTCAATATTTTTAAATTATCTGGTAAGGAGTTATACGTATTAGCAATATTATATAAATAAGATCTTTCAAAAGAAGTTGTGTGGCGGCGTTATGAAGTGCTTTTTGCGTACATTAATACTGTGAACGTCAGTTCTAAATTTAATCTTGTTAAACAAATATAGAGGAGTCTTTAAATGAATTATTTTATGGAACAAACAGGTTGCACGCAACAAATTTCTATTTTTCATATTTAACCATTTGAGTTCTGTAAGTTTATATGATATGCGTTGATATTTTCTAATTCCAAATATTAATCGAAGACAAGAGTTTTGAATACGCTGAATTCTCTTAACATCACTCGCATCCAAGCACGGACCGTAAATACAGTCACAGTAGCTGAATTGAGATAATGCTAGAGACTCGCATAACATAATTTTAATTTTGCCGTTTAAGCTATATCTATGATTGAATATCAGCCTTAATTGAATGTACGCTTTTTGAATTAAAGTTGAAAAATGTTTTTCAAACCGAAGATTTAAATCAATCCATAGACCAAGATTTTTTACACATTCTGAAAACAGGTAAACGCGAGTTATCAATTTGAATAGAAATTTCAGGTAAAGCAGCATATCTCAATTTAGGCTTACCAAAAAGAATTATAGAACACTTTTTCGAATTAATTGACAGTCCATGTTTTCCAGAATAGTTGATGAGTTTATGAATATCGGAGTTAACTTTTTCATTAGCTATAGCAACATCTGAGGAATCGAAAGTAAACAAAAGTTGTGTGCCATCAGCATAAAGATGGTATTCACAGTTATCCAAACAACTTTTCAAATTAAAAGTATACAAAATGTATAATAGTGGTTCAAGGATAGATCCTTGAGGTACACCTGATACAATAGGTAGAGGATGCGATCTGTGTTCTTTTAATATAACAGTTTTGGTACGGTTGGTTAAATATTTATTAATTAATTCAACGGAGCTATCATTAAAACTCATAAATTTTAGTATTGCCAATAGTACTTTCTGACATATTGTATCAAATGTCCTGGAGTAGTCAATCATAGCAAGAAGACACAATTTGTTGTCATCCACAGCTTTCATTATTGTATCAATAATATCGAGAAGTGCAGTTGTGCAGCTATGATTTGGTCTGAATCCTGACTGTAATTCCGGCAATACTTTATGCTGAACCATATATATAAACGAATTTGTTCGGCCATAACCCTTTCCAAAACCTTTGATAAACATGGTAGAATGCTAATAGGGCGTAACATTAGCACTCTTCCATGCTTTAGGAAATGCACTATTAAGCAAAAAAAATTTACCATGTGTGTAATAAAAGGAATTATAAATGGAGAACAATACTTTAACATCCTAATATTAATACCACCCGATCCCGTAGCATTTGACTTAATACCAGAGACAACTTTAATAATTTCAATATGCTCAACGGCTTTAAAAGTAAATTTTGTATTGAGATTTTTATAAATATTATTACTATAAAAATTAATTAATTCATCGTTCCAGCTAGTCATACTTGCTACATGAACAAAAGATCGATTAATTTCACCAACATCCGCCAAGCTGGGAGGAATTTCGCTACAGCTTTTATTATAAACATTCATTATTTTTAATTCCCTCCATATAACAGAATTATTAGTGAAATTTTTCTAGATATGACTTTGTTTAACTTCTAGTCGCCGCAGTAGTTAAGTTACGCAATGATTTGTAATAATCCCATTGTACTGGGTTATTACTTTTTTTAAATCGGGTTAAAGCTTTGTCTCTAACTGACATCATCAGTGTAATATTCCCTATCAGCCAGGGAGCGGCAGGTTTAGAAATTTTAATACGTTTAAATGGAGCATGTCTATGAAACAGTTATAATATTATTATTTAAAAACTCTATTTTAGCATTTATATTTTCAATTTGATAGATATTTCGCCATGGAATAGATTGTAATTGAGCATAAAATCTGCCGCAATTGAATTGTTTAAAATTTCTAAATGAAAAGAAAAAAGAATTATTTGATAAACAAACATTTACAGCAATTTTACAATAAATAAGGTGGTGATTCGATATATTGATGTTTATAACATCCCAAGATATAACTTGCTTATCAACAGGAATTAAAATTAAATCAATTAAAGTAGAACTCGTTTTAGTGATACGAGTAGGTTTATTTATAATTTGTTTGTATCCTAAAGATTGGATTAAGGAGGTAAATTGAATAGTGGCAGTTTCTTCAAATTTTAGTAAATCAATATTAAAGTCACCTAAGCAAATTATATTCTCAGTCATAGATGTAACCATCGCTATGGAGTCCTCTAAAGCGTCCAAGAACTCAACGCCTGCAAACTCGCGCCTTCTATAAAGAGCACCAATGATTATTTTAGTATTATTTAATTTTACACTTACCCAAATTTTTTCAATTGCATTACTGTGAGAAGTGATATCAATTATACAAAAATGGATATCATTTTTGACATAAATACCTACGCCTCCTCCCCAGGTAGCCGTAACACGATCTCTGCGTACGAGCCTATAACCAGGAACGCAAACTGCAGTACTGGGTACATTACAAGTAAGCCAAGTCTCGGTGGAAGCCAGAGGCAAGATCCAAAGTTGTGAAGTATTTGGCTCTGCCAAGATTGTCTAATACAGTTTCTATACGGGGCAAAAATTTCCGATAATCAACTACAATGCGCCATTTTTGTTTTCCGGAGGCGCCCCAAATAGAAAAATTATATGGTGATTCCGATTGCTCTATGATATCTTCGTTTAACATTTTCTTTATTTGCTTTTTAACTTCTTCGCAATGAACATGGGGATAGCGGTACGTTTTCGTAAATATAGGTGCATTGGTTTTAGTCCTAATGTGGTGTTTTGTCAAATTCGTAACGGATAAAGGTATTTCGAGAGAGTAAAATACATCTCTGTATTGAAAGCATTAATTAGTCTTCGTCTTCGTTTAAATGTTCTAGTCTTAAATTGTTGTTTAAATTGTTATTTAAAATACTGTTGGTGTTTGAAGTTGTTGCTTTATTTATATTAAAGTTGTTAAGTCTGATAGGTTGATTTTTGTTATCGGGTTCATAATCTTCTAAAAATAAAGGATTATAGATATTTACTTCTTGAATTTCGCTTGAGGTGTTGATTACACTTGTTTTGAACCAATTATTATATAATTTTACTAGTGCTGAAGGGATAATAACTTTTTCGTTAAAGTTTAATTTTCTAGCTAATTTAGTTCCGTTCTTTCCTACTGCTGGTAAAGTTATGAAAACTTCTGTACGCGGGGGTACTACAAGTTTTTTGATGAAATCTGAGTTTTTAAGTTTGGAAAAATTACATTCATTACGTTTTTGAATTTCTTGCTTAGTTTTTTATGGGTTATAATAGAATGGTATTACTGTTTTTTTCCGTTTGAATGTGCATCCATTTATAATCCACTGATGCGGATAGATCTGAAAGTAGGTCGGATCCAATAAGACCGACATATTCGTCATGAAAGTCGTATAAATAAGATATATGGGTACCTTGTTCGTCAAAAAGATTAGGGATAGGTAAATCTGCTACGTGATTATGTTTAGTGGTACCATGTGAAGTTGAAATTCCAAACTTGTATTCGTAAATGGTTTCAGGAAAGTGTTCATACACAAATTTTGGGGAAATAATAGTTTTTGAACCGCCTGTATCTATTAAAAGTTTTAGCGCCGGTGCGTGGCGGGAATTATAACATAAGGTAGATTTGATTTTGGATTAATAATAAAAGTTTATATTTCTTCCGATGCTCTTAATGAAAATTTTCGGTATCGTCTGGATCTGGATATTCGAAATAATCTGGGGTATGGTCTAAATCTTGTGGTTCGTACTTTTCAGTTGTATCTTGAAAATTGTTAGTATCAAAATATTCCTGAGAGTTTTGTTAAAATATTCTGAGGAATTTTCAAATAGATTTTCGGTTGAGTTTTTATACTCATCCGGAGGATTTTCTTGATGGTAATTTAGATGATTAAGATTTTTAGTGAAGTTTTGAGAATTTTCTCTGTATTTATTATGAACGTTCAATTGTCGGGTGGCTAGTCTTTTTATAGTGCTGAAATCTATTGGTTCGGGTTTATTTGCTGGTATAGAATTTGATTTAGGTGCAAATGCGTTGTAGCTTGTCTTTTGTGTTATTCTAGAGTTACTGAGATTATTAAAATTTCGATATTGTTGGAATGGTCGTTGCATGAAATTTGAATTCTGTGGTCTTGGTGCATAATTCGGGATATTAAATTTAGGTTGATATGAATTTCGTGTTTGAAAATTGGAAGTTAATATGGTTTATTTAATTTCTGACTTGTATTTAAAAATTGTTTATTATTTTGATTTTGATTTTGAGAATATCTGACATCAATCTCTTATTTTACTAAGCTTAAGGCTTGTTCTAATGAAGTTGGGTTTCTACTTCTTACGAAGCTTCCTAAATTTTCATTTAGTCCACTTGTAAAAGTGCTGAGTGCTAAATCTTTGTTAGCCTTTAATTTATAATTGATAATGTCTTGTGATTCTCGACTCAGAGACACTTTCAAATTATAAATAGCCAAGTGGATTCTAACTTTATTGACAAATTCTATTGGAGAGTCCCTATTCTGTTTTAGTTTAGTTAAATCAACTAACAGATTTAATTCTGACCTTTGGTCGACAAAATTCTCAATGAAATTTTTTTTAAGTTTTTCCAGTTATCATACTGGTAACCTGTAATTACTTCTAATGCTTGACCTTTTAATTTATTCCTTATTGAGGATAAAATTACTTGGTTAACATAATTGTTTGAATTTTCCGTGCAAAATTTAGTTGTAATGATCTCTGCGGATCTAATAAATTCTGATAGAGTGGCTTGATTACCATCGTATGACTGTATTTCGTTTAATAATGCTACACTAAATTGTGGGGGAAACAGTGATGAGCTTTGGTCAACCATATTCGTGTTGTTAATGTTATTACAAATATTTAAAAATAAAATTCCAGGCGATCTACCTGATGGTGATCGTGATCGATCTCTTGGCATGAAAATTTCGGAGACACTTGGTTATATTTTATGTTACTAAACGATTTATTGACTAGGGGAAACCTACACAGTCTTTCCTACGCACAGAAACCTGAGCACAAACACAGATTAAGCACACCTAATATGTGCGGATTGGGCAAGCTTGCCACGTACTGCCTGAAATTATAGATACAAATTTAATACTATGTTAGTATTATTTAAACTGTGTAATTAATTATTTGCTTTATAAACAATTATATGCACTTACTGCATTTTACGTTGACGTTTCTTCCGTCAAATGGACTCTGTTGATCCTGTTAACGTCGCCTGCAAATTGCTAGGTCTTGATGTCCGACTTCGGATGGCCTGCTAACTGCTAGGCCCTGTTGTCCGAAAGTGTTGTCCTGAGGTCGCCGTTGTTGAAGTTGCCCATCGAGGACTGGTTCCAATAACCAAGGTGATCCCAATGATCAAGAGGTCTCAATGACCAGAAGATTACAATAACCACGAAGTGGGCAGAAGCTGGGTCGACGGGCTGCTTCTCACAATCTGGTGATGCTTGTCCCTGGAGATATCCGAAGATCCGCTGGGTGGTAGGTGTCGATTTGCGGCAAAGCGCTGAACTTCACGGAAAATTGCTGGTCGACTCGATGTTTGTAGTTTTCCCACAAATCCGAACCAACTGCGCCAGTTTTATTAAAAGGCCGCCGAAACGACTTTTTAAAGAACGTTTATTTTTATTTTACAATGGAAATATAACATTGGAAGCACACAGCTAGCCGTCAGACAATATCTTACATCTAACTAGGATATGAACTAACTGGAACTTACTATAAAAGGTGCAAACTACTTGTATATATAATATGTCTAATCTGCTAAGATAAATATTATCACTAAAGGAAGCACAAAGCAGAAAACCGCGTGCATTCAGGGATGCAAGCGTGCAGTTTACAAAAAGGGCTATTGACTAGCTACTATGTAAGTAGCAATGTCGTTTTTTCCCCTTAACATAAAGGCGTTGCAAAAATGGCGTATTAAATTTATGTTGGGTTATTAAGAGGCACTTCCTGAGTAGAAAAAAAATAATGAAAAAACTCCTTGTGTTATATTTTGAGGATAGCTTTGTTAACTTCTAAACTAGCTAAAGTGGCAACATTTTTTAATTATAAATAAGTAAGTCATCTAAAACCCGTATGCAATACGTTTTATCCACAATCACACTCATTTAGAATCAAAATCGCCGAATTTTCATCTGATTTTATCAAAAAATTATTTGACATTTCATTCTGACAGCGGATATCACCTCGAAAATCATTTTCCGCGTTCCATTTTTCGAAGTACCTTAGCTTTACTGCTAATGTTTTTGTTTATAGAAACGAGATTTTTGTAAACAACGTTTGTGTTCGTTCGAAAAATTGAAGAAAGTGAGTCTTTACCAGATGCAATTACCGCAGCCGCCGAAGAAGTGACCTTTCAACTGTTGCCACCAAAATCTAGAAACGCATATGAAAAAGAGTTTGACCTATATAATCAGTGGAGCTAAGAAAAAGGCGTAAGCATAATAAATGAAGATGTCCTGTTGGCGTACTTTTCAAATTTGAAACGAAAATTTGCCCCCTCGTCGATGTGGACAAAATATTCAATGTTAAGGGGTCGTTCAGAGTTCATAAAAATATGGATATATCAACATTCGGCAAGCTACTTGCTTTTCTGAAGAGTGTTTAAAAAAACCACAATCCAAAAAAGGCAAAGGTGCTGCAAATGGAATACATTGAACAATTTTTAAAAGAGGCACCTGACGAGGAATATTTATTGATAAAGGTAACACTTTTTTTTCTCAATTCTCTGTATAAGTATTTGGATTTTTTTAGGTTGCCCTCATAATGGGGGTTGATGGTGGCTTGCGATGCAATGAACTGACAAACCTGAATATTACAAATGTACAGGATAAGGGTGCCCATTTGTACGTGACCATCCCAGACACCAAAACTAATATTTCGAGAAGTTTTACAGTATTGGATGAAGGATTTCTGTGAATAATATTCTTGAGATGTACAGAAAATATATGCGATTACGTTCAGCCTGTGACGGTTGCCAAGGCAGGTTTTTTTTGCGCTATAAGAACTTAAAATGTACAATGCAACCTGTGCGCATTAACACATTGTCTAAAATTCCTTCGAAGGTTGCTTCTTTTCTAAAATTGGATAATCCTGAATTGTATACTGGTCATAGCATGCGACGGTCTTCGGAAACTTTATTAGTTAATGCTGGTGGCGACATCATCACCTTGAAGAGGCACGGAGGGTGGAGGTCCTCCAGTGTTGTGGAAGGATATATTGACGAAAATGAATCAAGTAAAATGGAAATTGCAAGAAAGATTCAAGGAAAATTCAGCACAATTCAAGAGAACTCTGCATCTTCTTCAAAAACTGTTTCTATGAAGCTTAACCCGGATGTCGCGGTTGAAACCAATGGATTGGGCATTAAAAGCCCATCTAAAATGCAATTTGATGTTGATCTGAATATTAATATTAATGTTAATATTTTTTTTTTAAATTACGTAATATTTTATAATTTCATCTGATGTTATCAAAAAATTTCAATCTGACAGCGGATGTCACCTCAACAATCATTAAAATTTCATGTGTTTTATATATAAAACCCCTAGAGTTTTATAGACCACATTAGACGTTGCCAAGTTCAGTTATTACCTTATTTATAGTGATGGTGGATAAATAACTTTTTCCGTCGACCTACCTATAAAATGTGATTTTACGGACTCATTTACGTACAAAAACTGTCACTTTTTTGGACACCATTAAGTTTTTGTCCGCAAACACTTTTCGTCCGCAAATGCTTTTCGTCCGCAAACACTTCACTGCAGTACTTTACAGCCGCAAACGCTTTTCGTCCGTTAACACTTTTCGTCCGCAAACGCTTTTTGTCCGCAAACGTTTTTCGTCCTCAACAACTCTTATAATTCGGACTCCACTTTAATTTTTTTTTAAATTTAATATGCATCTCGGACGAAAACTGCTTTTTATGGCCTTGCCTGATTGCTTGCCTCGGCTAGCAATTTCAGGTATCGCCCATAAAAAGCCAGTTTTTCGGCCTAGATACATAAATAACTATTTTCTGCAGCCGTCAAAAAAACCTGACATTTATGCATCGCTATAGATACGCGAAGTTTAACTTTTTTTAACACGTGAAAAAATAATATTTTTCCACGACCGGGAGTAGAAGTCCGTTTCTATAGCATCAAAATTGTGACAGAAGTAGAACATTTGCTCCCTAGAGACTAAATAAGACAAAAATTTCCCTAGGGAGTTTTCATTATGACTGACAACAATTATGCCAATTCGAGGTTATCAGGTTAGGTTTTGCGTCAGTTTTGACACAAACTGACGCAAAAACTAACCTGCTAACCTCGAATTTGACATAATTGTGAGCTCTTGTCATAATGACTTACAGTGCCACCAACTTTAAAATTTACCATAGGTTACTAATTTTAAAATTATTGTAACTAAAATGTCAATAAATGACGTTTAAAAAAACGGTTTTTTCGTTTTTAATCTTCCTGCAACGTGAAAAAAATAGTATATGCAACTCGGAGAGAATGCTATTTTGCTTCAGTGCAATTCTCTCCCTTATTGCATAATCTACTATTCTTAATGGCTAGCAGTGAAAAAACACCATTTCCTTAGTTACAACAAATATAAAACGTTACGTACATAATAATATTACTCTACTTATTTGCTATATACGTATGATTTTGTTGCAGAAAATCTTTTATTCTTTTTTTGACGGCTGTAGAAAAAACGTTGTTTGTATTTCGTGGCAAAATTCGTGTTTCTATGGCGCGTTTGAATGACTTTTCTGCCTCGACCTAACGGTCCCGGCGAAAATTGACATTCTGATGCGCTATAAAAAACACCCATTTCGCGCACTTAATACAAAAATTACTATCGAGAGATCCAAAAAAAACTGTTCCTCAGCGGGCTGTGGAAATTCAACGTATGAATAATATGTTGGTGACACTGTACGTCAATGTCAAATTCGAGGTTAGCAGGTTAGGATTTGCGTCATTTTGTGTCAAAACTGACGGAAAACCTAACCTGATAACCTCGAATTTGACATTGACGTACAGTGTCACCAACATATTATTCATACGTTGAATGTCCACAGCCCGCTGAGGAACAGTTTTTTTTGGATCTCTCGATATTATGCAACTTATTGACAACACGGTTGTCAAATGATTTTTTTTTTCTACACACTTTTTTTTTTAGTTATGAATTTCAACAGTTCGTTCTGTTCGTTAGTTAACAAATTTATTTATACGTATTTACATTCGTATTATTAGCTTTAAGTATGTAATATTTTTCTATCCTACTGCTGTATATAATAGTTATTTACTATACAAGTGGGATAACAGCATCATCAATATACGTGTGTGTAAGTTACAAACGATTGCGTAGCACGAGTTATGTAAGCACACAAGTATATTAATGATGCATTATCACACATGTATTGTACAAAATTTTATCTACGACTGCCTAAAATTGAGAAAATTGCATTAAGAGGAATGTCAGATCTGTCATTTTCAAAAATATTTTAGTAGGAATATGCCATTATGTCATTCATTTGACACTATTTCAGTTACGTAATAAAGTCATTACACAACTCAGTTGCGTAATGAAACCATTACATAACTTAGTGGTGTAATGAGCTTCATTACCTAACTGAAATAGAGTCAAATGAGTGACGTGATGAGTTACTTGTCCCACTGGAGTAGATAAAATAAATTAATAATCGAACTTTGTACTCCCGTATTTTCAAAAATGCCCCACAAATTTTTTTTTAATATTTTTCCTTAATAGGAGGTAAGCCGCAATTTTTTAAAAACCCTGAATAAGCATTTTCAGTTTAATAATTTGCATGCAAACATTTTACTATCCGTTATTAAAAAATTCTATTTCAGCTATTTTAAATAAATCGGTTAGCAAAGATCTACAGAGGTATTTTGTGATTTATTAGTTCTGCTAAAGAAAAATAATATTGCTGACCAAAAGTAATAAAAAGTAAACAATGTTAATCGAAAGCAAGAAATAGGGGCCGAGGACTATTAACTATCTAAGAAAATTACTTTTTTTAGATATTTGGATTGTAAAACATAGATTTTTCTGCATGCGTAATTTATTTCGAGAAATGTGAAATCGCAATAAAATTTAATAAAAAAGAATTAATCATATAAGCATTTCCACTTTTATAATACTCAAACGGTAGCGAAAACAGAAGTTTAAAGTTTGTAGTATAATAATTACTTATTTTTATTCTTTCATATTTGAAACACATTTTTACTTTTAGTAATGCTCCAAGAAATATGTATTTTACAAATATTCTATAACTTATGCACTTTCGAATTAAAACTTTTTTCGGATACAGATAAAATGTGTATTATGGAGTTACAGGTAGTATATTTACATTCTGGAATGCTTTATTGATTATCAGTTATCACACTCTGCACACCAGTTGGCCAGTAAGATCTACGTATCTCCAGCAAATGTGGTTATTTCTTTAGCTAGGGTTATCGCCTTATGGGCCACAACGCAAGTGCAGAATTTAACAGCAATGAATTCTGACCAGTTTAAACCCATTCAAGCGAATGAAAATGTTTGCTATTCACAAAAAAGCACCCCCTACGACAATAATCAGGGGCAGCGTAATGTTAATGTTTTAAATCGTGCAGGTCGTGTTAATTGATTTTTAGTGCTACGAAAACACAGTTAAGGCAAAAATGAATTCGAATTACTCAACGATTTGCTTTTAATTTGTCGCGTCGCCTTACTGTTTGTTGTGCTTTCTGTTATGTGGTTTAGTGGTGTATTTGTGACTTAACCAACCGAAAAGAGAAAGGAGAAAATTCTATGGTCACTATGGACCAATGCCCAAAAACTGAACGAAAAGCAAATCCTAAAGAAGGGGCCAACTTCTTTTCCCAGGCAATATTTGCGTAAGTTACTGCAGTGTTGTGTATCTGAAACTAATAAATCTTTCCTTAGGTACACTTTTCCTACTTTTATCAAGGGGTTTTACAAGGATCTCGCAGAAGAAGACATTCCAAAATGCTTAAACGTTCACAGATCCAAAAATTTAGGGGACAAACTGGAAATGGAATGGAAAAAGCAAAAAAATCGTCCACCCCATCAACTGCTCAAAGCTCTTATAAAAACTTTCGGGTTGGAGTTTTTCCTTATAGGACTGGTGTGTCTGTTTAACCAAATGGTTTTAAAGTAAGCTAATGCCCCTAAATGTGAGCCTTTTCCAACTTGTGGCATTTTAGCATAGGGCAACCGTTAGCTCTGGCCCAGGTGATGGCGTATTACATGCAGACGAATTCGAACATCTCCAGCAATACGGCTAACGTATATGCAGCTCTCATTGTGCTGACATCGTTTCTTAAGGTACTGGTGGAACACTACTACTTTTTGGCGTTGCGGCAGTTCGGGATGAAAGTGCGGGTCGCTTGCGGCTCCTTAGTCTACAGAAAATCCTTACGCTTGAGCAAAATAAGCCTGGGAAAAATGAGAGGAAAGATTGTGACCTTGCTCTCCACCGACATGCACGTGTTCGATTGTGCTGCCATAAACGCCCACATGATATGGATTTCAATGTGTCAGATTTTCGCCTTAATTTTTATATTGTTCTTCATGGTGCACATGACGGCCATAATTGGGCTTGTGTTTATGACGATGTTCATTCCGTTCCAGTGTAAGCATCTTTGAATAATTCAATTCAAAAAAATTATGTTGACAATCTGTTACAGTGTTTTTGGGGTCCAAATTGTCAGCCTTTCGTAGGAAGACTTCTCTTAGGACGGATGAACGATTGGGCTTGATGGGAGAAATTATTTCCGGAATTGAAGTCATCAAAATGTATGCCTGGGAATTGCCATTTTCGAAACTGGTCGTGGTTATGAGAAAGTAAGTGTCTGCTTGTAATTTCATTGTTTTGAAAGTAGAAAGCATTGCTCTTCTATAGAAAAGATTTTATTAAACCAACATGCAGTGCCTAGATTAGCTATTTTTGTTTCTTTCGCTACATGTATTTGCTTGCGTTGCATTTCCTGGTCATAATTATAATTTTTATTCTCACTTCTGTGCGTTTTTAAATGAAGATTGATTAAAGGTAGACGTTGATATGAAACTATGAATTCAATTTTCATTAGGTGGAAGGGTGTTCAGAGTAAATAACAGGTAAAGCAGCTTATAAGTTTTAGCAGTTTTTACTTACTTATGTATTTATATTTATAATATACTATTAATTTGCCTAGATAATAGAAGTACGTTTTTAGATATCTATTGGACAATTTTTGTACTTAATGTTTTTACTTGATAGTTGTGAAGTATTAGAATTTGGTTGCTGCTTATATGTGCAAAAAAAAAATTAAAATTCCATTTAAAAAGTAGGGTTTTTTAAATTAATATCAAGGTGCGAACTTTGTTTTTAATTTAGGAATGAACGATTTTAGAAACAAATAATTTTTCATTTATTCACTTTTAGTTTTATTTTGACGTGAACAAATTACATATTTCAATAAATACAGACGTACAGGAGATTCATACATTTAATAATTTTGTGTTTACTTGTCAAATTTTTGATTCGTTTTTGCAGTTTTAATATTGTTTTATTATGTCTGCAAGATTTTTTGAAGGCTATGCGGTTTTAGTAACTGCGATTATACAAAGTTTGGTATTACAGCGGTTATGCAAAGGTTTATATAATGGATATCACCATAGTTACTGAAATAACAGTTGTAAAAATTCGTAATTGAGTTTTCAACAGATCTTCGCGTTTTAGAGTCCTCTGAACCCAAAAAGCATGTTTTGTTCATTGGTCTATCTGTCAGTCAGTCTGTCTGTCTGTCTGTCTGTGTGTGTGTCTGTGAGTGTGCCTGAATATCTCAAGAACGAAAACCGGTATGACGTTGAAACTTCATATATAAGTATTGTGTGCTATCTAGATGCGACAGCAAGCTTTTGAAGTAAATCGCATAACCAGAAGTATAGTGTTTACTCTTGTGATTTTTCAGTTTGTTTTTTCTCAAAAACGGCTTGAACGATTTTTTCAAACGGTACATTTTTATACATTTTTAATGTGTATTATTGTGAGATAAATGATTTTCCAGTTGAATACCTCTAAAATGTTTTTATCTTTTATTAACTTCAACTAACTCTCCATTTTGGACAATTTCTGTAGAATTTGTAATTTTTGAAAATTTTTGACAGATGCCTACAAATAAAAACCAAATTTTTGATTATTAATTAAAAGGAAGTTGTGTGTTTGTATCACAACAGATTTTTTATTAATAAATATATTAAATTATTATTATTTAACAGTAAAGACACGAATAAAGCTGAAAAAAGTAGCTAAAGTAAAAAGTCTGGATCGGCGTCCGAGTTACAAAATTATTTCCTCCGGGTGAGATTTTAACAGAACAATTGTAAATTAAAAAAAACATTTTTTCTCCTTTACTTGTGGCCATGGTGTTGTAGGCCTATAAATACGCTACTGGTTCCGGCGTATTTTAGGCCCGCAAGCTGCATAATTCTGGTATGTTCCGTCAGTGTTGGACAACAAGAAACAATAATACAGCAAGAAATAGCAATACGGGACGGGAATAACTTTTTCGGCCTATGCCGGCAAAACCTTTCCCGTGCGGAGACAATAAAGTAATAAATGTTTGGGTTAACTCCGATCAGAGAAAAATAGTATGTGCAACACATACGAAATGTGACTTTCTGAACTCCTGTGGTTGCTAAACTGATCTAACGTCTCGTTTCCACAGTTGCCCTTAAATATGTACATAGCTGTTAGTACTTACTAGTTACACAATCTACTATCCGCTCGGAAAATTTAAATTAATCTTTATAATTCCAGAATCTATAGTGTGATCAAAAATTATTTTTATGTAGTATGGCCACGGTATACTTCCTAATTTATGAATGCAACTATAAGTCACTTAAAAATAAAATATGAAGTTTCACATTTAAGTGTAAACATAGTGACATTCATAAATTAGGAACTATTCCATAGCCATAATAGATGAAAATAATTTTTGATCATACTGTAGTTTACATAAACACGAGGACGGTAGTCTGCAATAAAATGTAATTATGTTAATTTGGAGAGATATTCACTGTAGTCCAAGAAAATAGCTGCGAAGAAAAAATAGTATAATGTGTAACTAGCAGAAAAAGATATAGTGCATGTTCCCAAATTGAGCTAAGAGGAGAGAATGAAAGCGTCGTTTTTGTAGATAAACACCCAGCATTTGTTGGCTTAATGTGCCTAACACTTTGTGAACTCGAGCAAGGGTTTGTGTAACGATTATGTTCTTTGGTGGCTTGTGAACTCTTATTTTAACACTAATATTGACAATTCTAGTAACCGCCAAAGCCTCAAACATTATATAAGAGAGAAAATACAGATTTTTGATTTTACTATAAAATATCAAAGCAAACATTTTTTTAAAATTTGAAACAAAAACTTTCGTAATTAAAACTCAGAAAGCCTTAAAATAAGCTCAGTTTTTTATAAACTAACCTAACAATGAATTTCAAATTATTCGATTAACCCCCCATCTTTTTCAACAATAATTCAATTCTAAGACATAGCTTTTTTTAAACTGTTGGGGATTTATTCAATTTTTAGGACGCTACAGAATATCTTACTCGATTTTTCAATATTTTCGCACACTTGCGTGAACTTTTCTTAGGAACGATTTGTTTTAAACGTCGCATTACGTACATGTCCTAACTGAATTTACACTTTCCTAATTTGCGAATTATATTTTTCATTGTGTTTTCCACTTAAAAACACATAGTAAGAGATTTTAAAGTTTAATTTTTTATATATATACAGTGTGTTTGACTTCATCTTCAAATCCCTTTGTCTTTCTTATTTATTTCTTGATCTATTTTAAATTTCGGTCAGCTCTATTGTTCTTTAAAAGAGTTATTTTTACAATTTTTAAATAGTTAGCAGTTTAGTAGAAAACCAGTTGACTACTGCAACCAAAAATAAATGCCGAAAATCATAGTAGTTAAAGAAAGTTGTCAGAATTACAAAAAAAGTTGTATAATTTACCAACACTTGAACTTGATTAGAAAGTAAATAAGAACAATACAGAGGTGCGAAAATAAAAAGTTAAAAATTGTATGAAATCGTAATAATAACAATAATAGCTTTTAGATAAAAATTTAGGTTTCAACTATATTTGTCATTCTGATCAACTACTTCTAATTATTTTTTTTTCCGATAAAACTAGACTTACTATAATTTTTCAATTTTTGAAGAGCAGTATGCTAGTGATTTGCAATAAAATTATTTAAAAACCTCAAAAAAAGCTCCCGTAAAAGGTAACTGGTCGAATTTTGAAATAAATTAGAAAATGAATAAGGAAAATACGGAGGTGTGAAAGTGAGAAGTGAAACCCACTGTATATAGTATGTCTTATTCTAAATACTTTATATAGGGTTGATAATTTTTCTTTACATTATTTACTGTATGACAGACCATGTTTCTAAATTTTTCGAATTGTGCATTAATAGTATATCGCTCTTCTAGTACCAATAGTTTTTTCTACGACGTTGTTACAAAGTTGTTTACTTAAGCCCGAGTGTTTTATTCATAATTTATTAAATGCTTTTGCTTTTCATAAAATTTCCAAATTGCATTAACAATAAATAATTATCTGATATTACATACATCCACTTTTTTGTATAACATATTTGTAGGAGTGGGCGTAGGTCTGGAAAGCATTATCCTCAATCCTCAGTATCGTATTCTAAACAGTAGTTAGATGCTGTAATGTGGTTTTATACAATTCCATTGTAAGGAATACCACACCATACATTTACTTTAATAAAATATTGGCACTTATTATCTGAAAACATATTATTGTGATGAACGTTTTTCGTTATGTTACTTTCCACCCATAAACAAAAATCGAGACGTTTTGCATCATTTGCTGGTTCCAAGGTGTATTTTTTGTGTGTAATGTTTATTATGCAATCTGTTAGTATACAAACAATAATCATACATGATGACCGATACAGTAACATGGTAGAGATGTGATCCAATAAACACAAACTCTATATATTAATTATACATTAAATTTACTTATCTTCTAATAAAAATAAAATGTAAATGGAATGATGAAATGTTAGCTTGCTCAATTGGGCTTTTACAATAATGACGATGGGGATGATAGTACCATATTACCTATTTATATGAAACCTAAGTCATCTGTGGATGATTTCACTGTCCGTGTATCAAGTCTAATGGCTTGTAATTGAAATAGCCATTTATGTATCAAGTTGTAAAATGAAAGTGTTTTTCACACTACACGTGAAGTTTGCCCTACGAGATCTAGCGAGTTGGGCAACACGTTGTGTGTTTTATATGTATAATGTAATAGGGAAGCTAAAAACAAATTTTTGACTAATTAAAGGATCACCGTAAAAGGAACGTTTGTGCGTGTATCACACCAGATTTTTTAAGTTTTATATCAAATTTGTTTATTTCTATGCACTCTTCGTGAAAATCAATACTATAAAATCGGTGGTCTCTTTCTTTGTATCTCCTCCGAGGATATTGGACCGATTAAATTGTATGATAGCTTAAAATTTTCCTAATTTTTAGACTTGGATCATATGCCGGTTTTTAGATTCAAAAAAAGTACGAAAAAGTAAAGTAAAATTAAATTATATTTAATTTAATTCAATCGTGTAATTTTAAATCACAAATATTCAATGTTCATCACATTTTTGTATGTATAATTGTTAAGGTTGTATGTGTTTTTGATTGTGACATGTAGCACCCTTTCCCCCCGCAGCGTAGCTCGGGTGATTCACTAGTATCTATATAAAGCAGCAACAACCCTACCGTAATTATCAGGTCCGTATTACTAGAAAATGCGAAAGTTATATCTTAACCTGTTTCCAATAAAATTTTGCAAGCAAAAAATTTAAATAAATAGAAACTAGAAGTAATTGTAACTAATGAGATTGCACCTTACCCAAAAACCGAAACAAAATGCAAAAGGGGCAACCATTGTAGTATAATCAATGAATACTATGAAAAAATTTTAATAATAAACAAGAATAAATTCAATTAGTATCGCCAGTATCATAGAAACTGCCAGTGTCATCACTGCTATCTCCTAAGGATATCATTAATTTCTTAAGGTTTTTAATTAAGCAACTACTGTTTTCTTCATCAATCATATGTTGTATACAGTTTTGCCATACATTTTTCCCTATGAAAGTAACTTTTGGCCTGATTAGCAGGAGTTGTGTTTTTTCCGTTTGTTTTGCTTTAATTGGCTTCAAATAAGTTTAATTGGGTTGAATATGCAAAAATAGGGCGCGAACCGTAGAACTGTATAGCCGTGTCTTGCAGCTACATCCTCAACTGCATAATTTTTTTGAAATGTTTTTGTTTGTAGTATATCTAAAAGGGCTTTCTTTGAGCATTTTTGGAGAATATCAAGATTTATTTTTATTTCTTTATTGATACTAGTCTTTACAGAAAAAAATCCAATTACAAAGGTTAGATAGGTAAATACATATTTTAAATAGCGTCGAGTTACGAGATCATGTTCCAAACATCCAAACATAAAGTGGCATAATTTGAACAAGAAAAAATATGAAGTCCTGATGACGATTAAATAACAAATAATACTCTTAGTGTTTACGTAAACATAAGTTTAAACCTATTCTAACAATTATTTCCGTATTTAATATGTCACAATACTAATAAATTAAATCAGTTTACTTAGTGGATAAGCCGGTGCAAAAAGACACCAAATCACTTTTCGTTTTATATCTAAAGTTCAGACCCATGCTCAACATCGACCAAATAAACCAATACACCAAACAGAAAAATTTTGTCAATTTTCAGTAAATGTGACGTGGCAATGTCACATACTGTACATGTAAATCATAATGTAAATAAATAAATTTTGTAGCAAAACGGAAAAGAGAGCCATATTCGTAATATACAGGGTGTTATGGAAATGAGTGCAAATATTTTAAGCCGTAATAGAACTCGCTAAACTGAACAACTTCTCCATTTATCATTTTTTCCAAAACGCGCTCAAAACTGAGTTAAAATTCAAAACAGTTTTACTCTAAAAATGCATACCCGCCTATGGAATAATATTTTAATTCAATGGCACATTTCTTTGATATGCAAACCAACAAAAATTGCATAGGTACTCATAAAACGTTTAGTTCGCATCTGGTTATCAACGTAATTGAGATAGGTAAGTTATTGACCGCATGTTTGTCTATGCAAGAACTTTGCAGTTTCAATATACTTGTGTCGTTCACCTTTAACTTAGATCTGCTTACCAAGCGGCTCGTCAAATTTAGGGGAGATAAATGATGGAAAAATATACAATTAAATGAAAAACAATAAATAGAAAAATTGTTCGGTTTAGCGAGTTCTACTACGAGTTAAAATATTTGCACTCATTTCTATAACACCCTGTATACAACAATAACACAAAAATATTAATAATTTGGGGATTTAAAGAATTTTATTGCGGTTGTTTTAAGTAAAAGATTGACCAACTATATCTAATTTACTCTGAATTTTGTTATAACCATCACATATTCGATTTACCAGGGAAAAATATAACATATTAGTTCTAGCCTGTGGAACCAGAAACTGAATTTTACTTAAGAAATTCGAGCTGATATACATTAAATTATGTATCAATTTATAAGTAAATAATAGAACATTGAGGTATCTCCTGTCAAGAAATATTAAAAAACTAAATTCTTCTTAGTACCTTAGTGTTTGTACGACATTAAATGTGGATATATGTCGGTTATTTTAAACTCCAGAAATTGTAGGTAAATTTTTTGAACTCTTTCAACTCGTTGTTTATTTATACTATATATAGGATTGCATACTGTTGACCAATATTCAAGTTTAGTTCTTACTAAAGTAAAAAAATATATGATTAATACTGGTGATGTTTCTAAAACTACGAGTGTTGCGAATGACAAAATCCAAGGTTTTATATGCATTAGCTGTTATTCTATTTACATGAGCGTTAAAACTTAGTTTAGCGTCGTAAATTACTCCCAGATCAAGCATTTCTTCAGTCCTTAGCAGGATATGCTCATCGATGCGATAATGAAACTGAATTGGTATTCTTTCTCTATAATATGATAGTAAATAGCATGTTTTAGTATTGAACTGTAACCGCTTTCTATGCGACTATTCTAGAACAGCGCTTATATCCGATTGTAGTTTTTTGCAGTCATTTTCAGATTTTATATTAAGCCAAAGTTTCAAATCATCTGCATACAGCAAACTCTTTGAGAAAGTGATGCAGTTAAGTAAATTGTTAATTAACATTATAAGAAACGGTGGTTCCAAATTAGCTTCCTGTGGTACACCAGAATTAATTTTATATTTATAAGAGGCGGTTGAATTGTACGCTCTATACATATTGATACCGATTTTGCAGATACGAAGCTTACAACAATAACAAGTTACGTGATAGACCGAAAGAATAAAGCGCACTAAAGGTGGCATACACGATACGGTTTACCGGAAGGCAGGCCTTCCGGCTTGTAATCCGGAAGGCAAACTGTATTGTTAGTGGATACATCGGCCGGAAGGCGAGCCCTGAACTCTCGGCCTCCCGAAAAACTGTAAACACTTGAAATTTTGCCTGCCGGCTTTCCTTATCGCATACAAGTCGGAACGTGTATGTGCAAGTTGTGGGTACAGGCCGAGAGTTAGCGTGATGACAGTGATTTTATTCAGTAGTACCGGGTGACCATAAATGGTTGAATTTTTTTTGTCTTAGGTTGGCACTGTTTATGTTGGTGGCACTGTAAGTCTATATCAAATTAAAGGTTAGCAGCTTAGGTTTTGCGTCAGTTTTGACACAAACTGACGCAAAACCTAACCTGCTAACATAGATTTACAGTGCCCCCAACATAAACAGTGCCAACCTAAGAAAAAGAAATCAAATGGTCACCCGGTATATTATATTTTACCGTGGTTTGTTCAACTATCTACCTATAATTTAATAAAAAATGACCGATATGAGAACGTGATTCCATGAATTCCAAACAGAATCTATTGAGCTATACAGGTCTCTGCCTTGTTTGTATGATATAAAAAGTAAGCAATATTTAAATAAACCAATCGTAATTCGTATATTAGGTCGATATGAGAATGCTCTTGTCGATTTCTTAACTACTGTTTCACCCACTTTGAACGTGTGCGCTCTTCATCTTTTTTCGGAAGAATGGAACTGCCAATCCTATTAAAGATCATTTTTCGAAATCATATTATCAATATGACCTTTTCGCTATTCTGAACACTTTAAAAGACTGGCCAAAATCCTACGAGAAAACGTAATGTGTATGCCTGCGCCGGGGGTACAGGTTTAGCCTTCCGGATTGCAAACCGGAAGGCCTGCCTTCCGGTAAACCGTATCGTGTATGCCCACCTTAAGAAGTAATTACATCGTGGTCAACCTTGTGAAATTCTTTGGAAAAATATGTGTAAATTACATCCGTTTGAACATTATTATCCAAAGTCTCCGACAGATGTTGAGTTAGGGCCACTAGGTTAGTGGCTGATGTTTTTTACAGTCACGTATCTACTCCTTGCTGATATGAGTAATTGTAAGCATGTCATTAGTAACAACAGTAATATCAAAATCAACATTATACAGAGCTTCTTCTCTGTTGTATACAGAATCAAAATATTCTGTGAAACCATCAAGTACTTCTTGTGGAGAAATTAAATCTTTTTCGTTAAATGACATACGTGCACATGAGCTGTTATTCGAGCGTTTACCTTTTATAAAATGCCAGAAATATATAGGATTATCATTTACATTATTTTCAACCTCCTCCATAGTTTTCAGAGGAACTATGATGCTTATAAATTTTATGTGCTTTGCCTTTTTGCTTCCTTTTACAATAAAGGAAGTATTGAATTCACCCCAAAAATTCGAAATTGAGTTTTCAACGGATGTTCACGTTTTAGAGTCCCCTGAACCCAAAAAACATATTTTTTTTCATTTGTCCGTGTGTCTCTGTGTCTGTCTGTCTGTGTGTCTGTGAACAGAATATCTCAAAAACGAAAAGATGTATGGCGTTGAAACTTCATATATACGTTTTGTGTACTATGTAGATGCGACAGCAAGCTTTTGAAGAAAATCGCTTAACCGAAAGTAGGTGTTTACTCTTGTGATTTTTCAGTTTTTTTCGATTTTTTCCAAAACGGCTCTAACGATTTTTTTTAACTTTAAATTTTTATTAAATTTTTAATGTGTATTGATGTAAGAAGATAGGTGACTTTCCAGTTGAATACTTCTAAAATGGGTTTATTTTGTTTTTAAAAAAAAATTTATTAACTCCTATTTTAATAGAACACCAGGTATATTATTACATTTTTGAATTGAGCTTAAAATTCTAGAGAAAATTTGTTTCTTGAACTAACGCTCTATTTTTTACCGTTTCTGCAGAATTTGTAATTTTTTCAAATTTTTGACAAACGCTTAAACATAAAATCATATTTTTGGCAAATTATAAGATCACTGTAAAAGGAAGTTGTGTGCGTGTATCACACCAGATTTTTCTCTTTTATTAGTTTTTAATTTCTGCTGTGAACCAGGGGGGCCAGCTGCCACCAACTCTTTTGCTTATAGGCACACACTGACCCAAAACACTTTGCATGATCCCATAGAAAGCATTCGTAATGTCATTGACGTTATTGCAGCTATCAAGGACTTTCCAGTTCATATCACGAAACATATTGTACAGCCTCAAATAATCAGCCTTTCTGAAATTGTATTGCTGTCCACCATAAATGCCGTGTGACGTAGATGGCATTTTTAGCGACACAAGAATTACTGGATGATAACCATCTTCTGGCACCAATGGTGAATCACACTTGACTACGGTCATGTATTTGTCATTCAATAACACCCAATCTATCATCTTACTATTGCAGTTACGCACATGATTATATTGGGATGAGTCATAAAAATTCACAAAATTTACAAAAAAAATCAATCAACGTATTGCTGCAGTTAAAATACAAAACACAGTCGTTAAAAATTTATTGCCACTCCGCAGTTTTATTGATGAATTGTTCGTAATCAACATAAGCAGAATTTGGCGGAAAGTTGTAAGATCATTTTAATGCCCTTCGTTTCGCCAATTTTATTAAGTCCGGCCCTGCGCTCCTAATAGTTTAGCCCGTAATAAAACGCGCATGAGCAGGTTGATTGTGCGAGACCAGGTAGATTCTTCCCCCGAAACTACATACAGTTTTAGCTTCTCGAATTCTTAGGATTCATTCTTATTGGTCAATATACTCAGGCTCCCTGGAATCGCTTAATTAGCTGTCGATCATTCTAGAACTTTCGTATATGCTTTGTTGTTAGTGCAGCGACTGTAGTGACGTAGTCGTTTCTTTATTGCTTCTGTGGCGACAATTTGACGCTATCGAAAGCCTGTGTACTTCCTCGAGTTATTTAGTAATACTTATTTCGTTTAGTGGTGCAATAATGCGACGGAAAATTCAGTCTGTCGTTGTAGAAGTAAGATGCTTCTTCGACGCGCGATCATCGCCGAACTGCCCGCAATCTTCTAAAGTTAATTACAACCCAGCTTTGAACTACAACAAACGTGTATAATTTTCGCCTTTGGCAGCTGCCGGCGTCGCCGGGGTTGAAGGGATTTTTAAAGAAGTTATAATTTCGCTTTCGCTCTAAATAATTGTGTGTGTTCCGCTAATGGTTGGTGTTTTCTGAATAAATGGAACTGTCTCATTTGCGAGGAAATCCTTGGCGTTTTTCGTGTCGTGAACATTCTAGCAGCAAGTTCGTTGGAATTTTCTCGTGTTATTGTGAGAAATTTTGAGCTTGCAAAACCAGTTTATGTCGTGCCTAAGGAAATTTTCGCCCTCTGCTGGTCGCTGCTTTCCATTGCCGTACCCCTTCATCTAGGCTTTGTTCTGCATCCTGTCAACCCTTGTGATTTCGCCGACGTTTTGTTTCTTCAGACATCTTGAGGCAGTTTGTTTGGAAAGGCGATTACACATACAGTGCGCACGTCAAATGCAGCCAGCTGATCTTCAGGTAACAAATGTAAGTTAGTTCTATGGTATATTATGTACAGTGAACGTCCCGTCGAGTGTTGAACTATTCAGCGCTTGTTGTTCCCCATGTTATTTGCTGTTTGCTAAATTTAATGAATTGCCGTCGTATTTATTTGTTTGTTTAACATAACTTTTGGCAGCTTCGTTTGTTTTGAGCCACATTAATGTATTTGCAGTCAAGTTTACTGTTTGTAATTAAGTCAATGTGTTGCGTAAGCCAACTTAACTAACCTATTTGATTATCTTTAAATCTAACTAGTCAATTTCATGTTTATTGTCACCTGCACATATTCATTTATTTCAATAGAGTTCATTGTCAATTACTGATGTTTTTCATTTGTGTTTATATTTGCATGCGTTTCATGTGTACTTTTCAGTGTAAAAGGACATTCGCCGCTGTTTCAATGAGTTATTTTTGTAAGGTAAGTCGATACTGTACGCAACTCGCCAACCAAACTCTCTGCCAAGCTGATAGTAGGGAAGCGAGTCTACTAGTTTCATATTCGAGTGGGCTCGCCTATGGTTTAATGATGTTGTATATGATTTTCCCGATGTATTCTCTTGAATGTGGTGGGTCCTTATTTAACCTCATTTACCCCCTTTGTATCGAAGCACGCCCCTAACGTTCAGATAGTAATAGAACCACGACCTTCTTCAGCTGAGCAACTTAATAGCTAGCGCACCTTGTTACAGCTCATCTCGTAACGGGGTTCGGGCTGTGTATATTCGGTTAAATCTCCGATTATGTCGTAAAGTCGTTTTGTGGGTAACAGATCTGGCTCTCAAGCGTATGAATTTGTTTTGCACGCTTGAGGGGCTGGTTGTTATGTCGTTAACGCGTTTTCGTGCTGTAACAAAGTAAGCTGCACACAAATAAATCGATTTCGTACCTACTAACCTTCATTTTAATCCACAAATCTTCGGCAGCGCTTTCAAAATGTGGAACTCTATTAGAAATTATTGAACTTTTAACAATTAGCACACCTCCACCCAGTGATTTACCGGCATTGTTTCTTCCTTTATCCCTTCGATATTTAGTGTATCTTTCATCACATAGTTCACTATCAAATATACTGTCACCCAATTAGGATTCAGTTAAAACGATCACGTCATAATTTTCAGCAAGTATATTTGAATGTAACGTTGCAGCTTTCGTATGCAATCCCCTAGTGTTCTAATAATAAATTTAAAGAAGTCCAAGTTTAATGGACGTCATTTAACTTTTTTATTTGATATATTTGACTTGACTCTGTTTTCCTTGAATAAATATTTCCTTTTTTACCCACAGAAACTGTGTGTTGTTCTTTTCTTTAAATTCTCGCGCTCTTGCAAGCAGTACTTTATTTTGCATAGTTGGCGATTCATTAACATAGATTGGCTGGTTTTTTTGTAGAGCCTTGATAGAGCTTCGTGTAGTTCTTGTGTTTGTTGCGTTTTACTTTACGACATTTAAGAAATGATTCTCTGTTTGATCTTTAAACGAATTTTACAATTATAATTGTAAAATCGTACATTAAAGAAAATTGAGTGGTAACTTGCGTTATCTTTAACAATTACGAAGTTTTTTCTAAATTATAAATTAGTTGCTCAGAAAACCATTTTTCGAATACTTCTGAGTTCATGTCTTGGTAATAATCCGCCGAATATTGTTGAATTTGTTTGTCAGATAAAAGAGGGCATTATTACCCCACCAGCATGAAAAATTATAATCCTCTTGCCTCTGGCAACAGGAACATTCAAAAAGATTTTTTTAAATCAGCTGCCCATCTTGTATTAATGGTGTCTTGAGTGTCATACCATGTTTCGTCCAAATATAGTATATTCCTCTTCAGCTCTAAATGCTTTAAATTTTTTCGAGATATTGTACTTTCAGTATTTGAATTCGTTCACTTTCTAATTATGCTTGTCTCTTGTCTAACTCTATATACGTAAAACCATTACTAATTAAAAACTTTCTTAATGTTTCTTTACAAAAATGCAAATGTTCTAGTTTTCTAGCTCATTTCATTTGACTGTATATTTCGTAGATATGATTCTTTTAATCACTTCTGTACGATAATCTCAAAATTTGGGAGATATCGTCTTTTCAATTCTGTTATCAGACAGATTAGCGTTTTGTGCCAGTATTATGATTTGTCGGACTGTTGAATATGGCTTTTTTGTTAAACGTGCTATTTCCTATAAAGTACATTAAACACCATCTTCTGTTAAGGTATTACAAACGTCCACAGTTATTTGTTTAGGAATATGACTTAATCGCACAACGGGTCTCCTACTCATACCTTGTCTTCATTTTTTAAAACTTATTCCATACTAAAGTCATTATCAGTTTCTGGAACGGATTGTGAAGGCTGCCACATTTTCAACAGTAATGTATTAAGTACATAGTGACTTGCCGATAATGCTGGTCAGATTGCAATCCAGCGGGAGTGCAATCTGGTCAGCATTATCGAAGCAACGAACTATGCACGCAATATATTTTGCGTGACTATTGCTTGAATCGATTAAAAAAACTAACGAACCATCATTTTACTGAGTAAGGTGGAGTATTACCGATAAGTTGTTATATAACAATAAATATCGACGCATGCCATTTTTGATTGGTTGAAAGATAAAAAAGCGAGTTCGATCATTGATCAAATGACATCATTCGACAGATGTATGCAATAGTCAAGTTAATCACCAAACAAAACACTACCGGGAAACACTAACAAAAAACAGAAAATGATTAATTAAAAAGGCGTTAGCGGTAGGGCATTGCAATGGTTAATTTTGATGTTCTTTCAACGTCACTCTTTGCATTTTTTAATCAATACGTACCTGATAATTAACGTACGGTTGCTTGATGCTTTATATACATTTCCACGAAAAGTGCGTAAATAAACAAATTTTACATATAACCTTAAAAATAAAAAACGAGATTTGGATGGTCACACTAACCTAACAATATATCGACTCGCAATTAACCATGTGCTATAAGCTAACTTGGTTTTGTTGCACTTGTGAAATATATAATTTAATGCGTTTAAGCAATAAAAAGTGTGTTGGAAAGTGACGTGTTGTAGGCAAGAAAAATAAGTTTTTAAAAATATGTATTTAACCTACATACACGGAATTACAAAATCACTATTACTTAAGCTATGTTTGTCTTAAGCTAGCGAAAATGCAACTTATTCTACACATGTAACTCCTCTCCGACGAGATCGGAAATATAAATTTGGAAAGTTTTTAATTTTCTTAATTTAGATTTTCGTTAAGTTGGGCCAATTGCCCTTGATCGCTCATAATTCTTAGTTCAATATCTTTTGTTTTATTAATATTGCGAATGATCTTTTCGTAAAGGAGTTTACGTTTACAAATCATTAAAAATACAATAATTGTTATAATTACACATATAAGCAAGCTAATACTCATCGATCACATAGATAAATAATGTGTTCGATGAATATTTTGAATGTCCTTAGGAATTAATTTTAATTCGTCTTTTACAGATTGCAAGTTAAGTAGGTTAACAGGTTTCAATTCAACTTTACTTATTTCATACTTAGATATTGATATTTGATTAGAAAATAACTATCCTTAATATCCTTTATCTAATAGACGTGTCTGTCTGGGACGCTGTTTTGTCCGGGACGCTGTTTTGTCCGGGACGCTGTTTCAGCAGCCAAACCGTAAGAGATAGAGAAAAAAGTTATGAAAGTTATATGTTTGGAATGATCATGTCAGGTCAGGAACCGAATTTCAGTCACGTGACACTTCCGGTTTTCGAGAAATCACAAAAAGACCGTTTTTCAAATAGAACGCGTATTAAATAAAAACTGGTTCGGCCGCCAAACGTAGCTGCGACCCTCTGCGCCTTAAATCCTCGATCGGTTAGGCAACCACTTTGACACCTTCCAGGTCTGGGTGGTTGCCTAACCGATCGAGGTTTGAAGGCGCGTTAAATGAGACATTTGTCTCACTGGACTGCTAGTTTAATCTAATATGATGATTAATTAAGAGTTCCTTATCTTGTATAATAACTAAGCAAAAGCTAGGTATAGAGACCAAACTAGTTCCTATTAATTGTTGCTTGTATTGATTATCGTTACAACATATGGTAGCAACAATTGGGTGCGGTAAAGCAATAATCCATTAATTGTTTCTTATACGAATCACTTTATAGTCCTCTAACTCAAAATAGTACACATTGCGAGTCTTATTATTTATAAAAGACAATAATTAAGTTTCACATAATAACTCATTACGATTAAGGAGTGGTGCTGATTCTTTACAAAAGTAATATTGTTGTTTTATGTCCAAACATTGATTATCTTTTACAGGTATGCTATTCTTTTCGGAATGAATAATTTGTTCAAAATGCGGCAAAATCATATGAAATTTACTATTGGAATAAATAGGGATAGGAATTAATTTAAGTCTTAGAAATTTGGTTTCCGTAACGAGGGGTACTTCCAGAAGAAATGTCACTTTGTTTTTAATTTGGTAGATTTTTATACTAATAATTTTTTCGTAGCTCGAAATGTGGATTTTGTCAACAGGGTACGGCAAAGACAATTGTTTTATAACTCGAATTTCTTGAGCCTCTGTTATAATTTATTTTCGATCACTTGCAGTCCGTTGATTAGGTCTTCATCTCCTACTAAAGCGGGGTGTAAATTGTTTTTTAGCAAATACAAGAGCGGTCTAAAGTTCTCTAATTTTATTAAAATAAGTTGCAAAAGTGATATTCTCTGATTCATATTACTGCATGGTTGTTTATTATGTCTGAATTTTGTCTGCTTTCTCATTATAATGAAAATCGCATCTCGTTTAGTTTGGTTGTAATAAATTCTTGATTTGAATACAATTCTCTGATAGTTTCGTAAAATTTTTCGATTATTATTTCGAGTAGACACGCCTGATGTTCCATAATTTTTCCCTGTTTTTCGGAGTTTTCTTGTATATCTTTTATCATTGCTTCGTATCGTTTGCCATCTTCCGCTACTAGGTTGCCGGTTACAAATTTAATAAGTGTTCTCAGACCATCAATTGCTCCTCTTCTATTTCGGTGTGTAGGAAACAAATGTTGAATTAAGTTTTCATTTTCGATTACCAATGTATTAATTATATTAAGATAATTGGAATATTCGTAATTTGAGTAATTTCGAGTGCCGTAGTAGTCCTTTCAGTTGTATTCTAGTATTTTCATGGTACGAAGAATATGATTAAGTGATTTTGCTTGAGGTAGCTGAATTCGTCTAATAAAGATTCGTAATTTTTTTGTACAACGAAAGTCCAGGCGGACGTTTGAATCAAAGTGGGTCCAAGGGATATAATCCGGGGTTGGTTGACAAATCATGTATGGTTACATGCTCGGAGCAAATTATGCTGTTTTCTCGATTTATTTCTTCGGCTGATGACCTTTTCTGTCTTTTTCTGCTTTTCGGTGTTAATCGCTTCGTAAAGGTTATTTAATTTTTCCCTATGAGCAGCAATATAGTTTCCATAAAATTTAGCCGTATAATCGAGGTCGTATGGGTTTCTGGAATCTGTATGTCCAAATAGTATTTCCCTAGGAGTGTATCCTAGTACTGAATGTATTGCATTATTATACCCTAAAATTGCATATTGCATTCTAACTGCTGGTATTTCTTGAGGGTGAGTTTCCTTTAATATTCGGAAGTGTTCCAATAATGTGGAATGTGTGCGTTCTAAAAGGCTGTTGGACTCGTGATGTCCAGGTGTAGTTACATGGAAAGAAATTTTATGCATTTCAAATAGATGTTTTAGAACATGTTTGATAAATTCGCCATCTGCTACAATATTTGCTGAAACTCCATATTTTGTGAAGTCGTCCAATAATTTCTCAGAAAGTTCTACATTATTCCGGGATTTAATTTCATAAGCCTGCACCAATCTCGAAAATTGGTCCAAAATTATTAAAAATATCTGTTTTTCTACGTGGAAGATGTCCAAACGTAATGTGTTAAAAGGCTTAGTTGCTGTTTCGGTTAAACAAAATAAATTTTTTATTGGGTTTCTATTATATTTCTGTCTTTTACACGTTTCGCAGTTATTGATATACGTGCTTATATTTTTTTCAAAAATATTTCCTTTTTAATTTTGCCAAAGTTTCCTCTATTCCTCTGTGATTTGTTTTAACTTCATGCTGTGAAATTATTTTGTTTAGTTTCTTTTCGGTATCGGTAAGATGCATTACATGCGAGATGCAAGCATAAAACTTTGGGGTATCGTCATTCGATACTCTGGTACTATATCTTCAAAATTCTCTGTAAATTTCTTCTTCTGGAAATATGCAATAATACATTGCCTTAGCCGTACATTATTCTTTTATAAGTTTTTCGAATTGTTGTTCCAAAATGCTTTTATTTATGGGCACTGCCAGTTGTATGTGACCTTCACTAGTTTTACGTTTGACTTTAATATGCGGTTGTACTTTTCACAAATAATAAGAGAATTGTTGTGTCGATTAAATTGTCGTAATCTGGGGGTGTTACTGCACGAGTATATTGTTGAGGATTTGTTATTGGTTTCGGTGTTTTCAGTGGTTTTAAACCTTTAAGCAGTGGTTCGATTTCCTCATCTGCGTGTATACAATACACGAAGTTTGATCTTGGATGCTTGACGTGATTGGATTAATATGGATCCGAGATAAAGCGTCGGCATTTGAATTTTTCTGGCCTTTCCTATATTTAACTTCAAAATCGAATTCTTCCAGTTTCAAATTCCATCTCGTTAATTTGCTATTCGGTTGTTTTAAATTCAGTAACCAAACTAAAGGTCGATGATCAGTAAATAGGGTGAATTTTGTTCTGAAAAGGTATGGACGAAAATGCTTTGTAGCCCACACAGTTGCTAAGAGTTCTCTCTCAATAGTGGAGTATTTTTGTTCAGTTTCGTTTAGAGTGCGGCTAGCATACGCAATGGGTTTATCCTTTTGGCTTAATATAGCACCTATTGCAACGTTGGATGCGTCCGTAGTCAGCTTAAACGGTTGGATAAAATCGGGATGAGTAAGAAGTGGTTCATTCATCAGATGTTTTTAGAATTTTCGAAGATGTCAATAAATTCTTGGTTATGTACAATTTTCTTGTTTTTCTTGAGACACTGAGTAAACGGTTTCGTTAATTTAGAAAAGTCCTTAATAAATTTCCTGTAGTATCCAAGTAATCCGAGAAATGATTTAATTTCTTTATTTGTTTTTGGTATCGGGAAGTTTTTGATACATTGAATCTTTTTGGGGTTAGGTTTTATTCCCTCTGGTGTAATAACATGTCTTAAATATTCCAAATTTTTCTTCATAAATTCACTTTTGTCTAGTTGTACCTTAACGTTTGCTTTTCTAAATCTGTCGAATACATTTTTCAATCTGGTCATATGTTCCTGTAATGGTGAAGAGTAGATGATAACATCATCGAGATACACCATGCATTAATTAGTTGTAAGTCCTTGTAATGTTGCGTTAGTTAATCGCTGAAAACTGGCAGGAGCGTTTTTCAAACCCATGGCTATCCGCCTGAACTGGTAATGGCCCTCTTTGGTAGAAAATGCGGGTTTTTCACGATCTTCTGGCTCAATCTCGATCTGGTGGAGTCCACTTGACAAGTCGAGGGATGTAAAATAATTCGTTCTGCCCAGTTTATCTAAGATATCCTCGATATTAGGTAGAGGGTGCTTGTCTTCTATGGTTTGATCATTTAGCCGTCGATGATCCACAACTATTCGCCATTTTTGGCGCCACTTGCGTCCATCTTTTTGGGAACAATCCATATTGGGAAATTATACGGCGATTCACTAGGTTCTATTATTTTCTGCTCTAACATTTTTCAAATTTGTTCTTGAACTTCTTTTCTGTGAACCTGTGGACACCTGTAAGTTTTCGTAAAAATTGGATCGTTGGTTTTGGTTCTAATATGGTGCCGAATTAAGTTGGTGGACATCAATGGTATATCAGGATGGTGAAAAATTTCTTTGTATTCGTAACAAAGTCTAGCCAGTAAGGTTTGTTCTTCCTCATTAAGGTGGTCTACACGTAAATTATTTTTGAGGTTTTCATTTAATAGCCAATTTTTGTTTTTATTGTCAGTGGATGTAAAATTTAATAGAACCGTTTCATGTGGTTCGAGATCTTCTAAATTCATTAAGTTTGTGGTATCAAAGTTTACTTCTTTTTCCGATGTATTTATTGCAGTGGTGTAAAAGTAATTATTATGAACTTTTACAACAGCATTTCGAGTCGATAAACCGTGTCCATAATCTTACCTTTCACTAATTTTAATACCATTGGAGGCTTTAGTTAGCAGTTTAATCTTCATTTCCGTTCTTGGTAAAATTTTTACTGTAGATGTTACATTTTCTTGGTGAATAAGTTTGAATTTGGCATTTTCTTAGAAATAGATGTATTTAATTTATTTGGTAAAAGAAAAGGAATGTTTGCTTGATCAGTTTCTATACACTTATTTCGGTAATTGATGTTTGCTCCAATTTCGTTGAGTAGATCGCTTCCAATTAGCTTTGAGAGTTTAATATTGACCCCTTTCACATATGTTTTGAAATTTTTAGATTAAGTATGCTTATATTCCATTAGAGACCTTTAGTGTACTTATGAATCTGAATCCCTATAATCTATCGTCTTAGGCAGTGTCTCTTGTCCCTATTTCGCTAGGTTGTTCATCTTAACGCTTTGAATCCTAGAGCGCTTGCTTGGTACCTTTCTTCTGCGGTTAGAGTTTTAGGGTTAGTTTGTGTCACTGTGATGGTGAAACTGCTTATCGACGACCATTCTTGACTTACCACCTTTTTTAATCTTACAACTTAGATTAGCCAGTTGTTGATCAATCAAATTGGTGATACTCTTATTTTTCTGATCATTTTAGTGTTAACGAAGGCTGAGCTCAATGCTGAATTCACACCGTTCACACCGCTAGGGGAAAGAACGCAACTTTTAAGGGATATTTTAGAATTAGAATACAAAGTACATAGTGATTACTTAATTTACGGAAAATCTTTTACATGTTATTGAACAAAAACATGAGTAAGATGTGATAATGTTCACAGTATGAAATTCTGCCCGGGTGGGAATTTGCAATATAATGTTACTCTCTTGTAAACTCAATCCGGGGACATACCGGCTGTAAAATTTACGGGACGATGAGTTTGCTAAATGCGGCCACCACAAGTGTACGTAAAGGCCGATTTTCCTATCCGTTATAGATACTAATTTTTGTCCGATTGAATTAAATCCAAAAATTATTTGCTTGTATCGTTCATTTATGAAGGTCAAAAACTCGTCAGATTGAAAAAAAACCTTTGCTTATATTTTTATTAGACAGGGTGGTTTAGAAAAGTGAGGCGAACCAAACTGAATAAAAAACCCGTTATAAAAAAGTATTCCAACCAAAAATTGTAAAGCTATTTAAAATCCAGTACATTATGGAAAGGGTAAGTCATGTCTAAGTTAGTTTCATACAATCAATAAATAATTTTATCTACTCCTACTGCACAATGGCCATGAATTATGATTCATAATTCACGGTTTGCAGCCAATCATAAAATTCTATTTTCATTATTCAATAGTTTGCAAATTGCAACCAATCAGAAAATTCTATTTTCATTATTCAATAGGTTGTAGCCAATCACAAAATTCATTCCTATTATTAAATGACTTTTGAAGTTAACAGCTGTCACAAATGTCATAATTCTGAAATATGAACACAAGGCTCCTATTGCATAGGAGTAGATAAAATATCGTATTATATTCGCGATTATGGCCATTATTCACTCAGATGACTTGCGCCACGCGCCTTCGGCTTGTGGCGCAAATGTCATCTTCGTGAATAATGGCTGTCATAATCGCTCATATAATAATATACTATTATAATGTCAAGCAGCTGTCAAGTAATGATAATTCATCTGTAAATTGTATATGTAACTGTTTTGTTAAGATATTGTACCATTTTGCATAATTTAAGTAGGTGTTGCTTATTTAACCTCAGCTTTTAAAACCGTAAGTATACTAAAATGTTGACACACGTATATGTCTTTCAAAATTTTCAATGCATATGTAAAATTTGAAGGTTGTTATCGAAGTGTCATTGAATGACAACCAAACGATCATTTTATGAATCAAAATTACGAAGTGACTTACTGTTCTCAATGCTGGCCTGGTTTAAATACCTTTCGAATTTCCAAAACATTATATTTTTGTGGAGTACTTTGAGTGTAGAATAGTTTCTTTGGTTATCAAGACTATATGCTTTGCATATTTAATAATTTCCATTTTTTTTAAATTAAACACCCGGCATATTATCTGTATTTTTGAATATTTCTTCTAATAAGCTTGCTTCTGATGTTTTCTATCATTTTTAGATATCCCAATTTGAACATAAAAACAATTTTGGACACTTAAAAGAGGTACTTTAATTAGGCAAAAGTTTTACTTTACGGTATCATTATAATATAATTGTATCAAATGGCTGTAGCTAAAATCAAAGTAAAAAAACTAAATTTTAAGGCGATACACAGAGGAGTTTAGCTTCCGACTTAATGGATATAGCTCACCGATAAAATTTAAAAAAGGAATTTACGTCACAATTAAAGTGTTTTGAAAAAATAGAATATTTAAAGGAATGCAAGGAAAAAGGAGAAGAAGAAGAAGAATCGAAATATTCTGCCTATTTTTTCTTTAACGCGCCAACTATTCGTTAAATAAAAGTAATATTTTGAGCATTGTTGAGCTGTTATCATCGACAAAAGAGACATATGTTGGACCATAAATGTACAGGGTGAACATTCTGATTGATTTCTGTCGTTAACGCGTCGTTTATACAGATGTTGTAAGCGCATAGAATAAACGAGGTGACGTTCATATTATTTGACAGTTTTATTACATTAAATATAAGAATCACTGCAAATCGAGCGATGAATATAATGGCACGCTTAGTTGTGAATATTTATATATGTATAAGCGAGCTTTTTCCAGCAGTAATTTTTCCGGTTCTGCTCTTAGAAGATTGGCTATCATTATGACTGTTTGTATTCTCGACGTTGCAGTTCTGAACCATTCAATGGAACTGCAATTATACCATTGTCTCAGGTTACTCAACCAGGAGATGCGTTTCTTCCTCTACTGCTTCTACCTTGTATTTTCCCTTGCATTATATTTTGTATCACGTATCACGTGACCTAGATACTGCAATTTTCTTATCTTAATTGTGTTTAATACTTCTTCTTCTTTCCCTATCCTTCTGAGTACTTTACCATTCGTTACTCTGTCCAACCAGCTGATTTTCAACATTCTTCGGTACGTCCACATCTCAAATGCTTTTAGTCGATCACTGATGTTTTTCTTCCTCGTCCATTGTTCCATAAAATGCTACTGAAAACACAACATCCCAACATTCTGATTCTCATCTGAAGACACAGGTCTCTGTTGCATGGAACATTTTTAATTTTATTAAATATGGTCCGGGCTTGGCCGATCCGTGATCTAATTTCCTCTGTGTATTTATTGTTTTCGTTGACAATTGGTCTCAGGTATTTGTATTTTTGTATCTTCTCCACTCGTTCATCTTCAATCCATATATTTTCTTCTCGTTGTTGTGATTTTGCGATTGTCCTAAATATAATCTTTTTTATATTTAATGTCACTCTTTTCTTCATTACTTTCGACTACTTGGTCTAATATTCTCTGTACGTTTTCTAATGACTTGCAATAAGTATAGTGCCATCTGCATATTTGATATTATTTATACATTTTCCATTAACTGTAATCCCAATTGATATTTCTTCCAGTGCGTTCTTGATTATTTCGTCTGAATATCAGTTAAAGAGTAAAGGCGAAGGTGCACATCCTTGTCTTACTTCTCTTTGTATCTGTATTTCTTCGGTTAGCTCATTATCCACTTTCCCGTTAGCAGTTTGGTTAAAATATAACTGAGTTATTATCCTAATATCTTTCGTATCTATGTTTTTATCTTTAAGTAGTCGAATGAGGTAGTTATGGTGGACTTTGTCAAATGCTTTGTTGTAGTCGAGGAAGCATATATTGGTTGATTGATATCCATACATATCTGAGTTAAGACAGTCAATGCGAACAGGGCCTCCCTTGTGCCCATTGCTTTCCTGAAGCCAAATTAATTTCACTAAAGCCTTGTTCTAACTTCCTGAAAATTCTTTGATGCAATGTTTTCAGAAATATTTTGAGAGTGTGGCTCAATAAACTAATTATCTTATGATCATTGTATTCTACTGCTTTGGCTTTTTTGAGTAAAGTGATTTATGCCATTGTTTAGAAATTATTCCTGTGTTATATATTGTATTATATACTTAAATCCACCAATACGCCTATTTGTTCATCCGTGATTAATTTTATTATCTCAGCTGGGATTTCATCAGGACCAGGAACTTTATTGCATTTTGCCAACTTTACTGCATGTATTATATCTTCTTCTGTTATATATGGGCCACTGTCTCGTTCTGTAGTTTCTTCTATTATTTCTTGTTGTCTTTCATCTTCGAATAGTTCCTGGATATACTGTTTCCATCTTTCTAATTTACTCTTGATGTCGGGAATTATTTTATCATTTTTATCTAACAGAATAATATTTTTATTTGATTTTCTTATACTCCTCATTTCCTTTATCTTCTTGTGCAAGTTAAAATCATCATTATTTGCTTGTAACTCTTCTATTTCTGCGCATTTATTTGTGTACCATCTTTCTTTGGCTTCTCTAATTTTCTTTCTTATTTCTTTATGTAAAGTTTTATACATGCCATTATCCCTATTCTTATGTTGCCTTCTGTTTTCAATCAATTTCAGTATCTCATCCGTCATCCACGTTTTCTTTGGGTCAATGACTTTTGGTTTTCCTAATATTTCTCTACTTAGAGTCATTATTGCGTTTTTGAATGATTCCCATTTATTACTTGGGTCTCCCTTCAGGTTTGTATCTTTTTTCTCTAGTTCTTTATTAACTTTTACCGTTAATTGATCTTTTGTTGTTTGATTTTTAAGTGTGATATCTGATTTTTAATCGTGTTTCAAATTTTATTACCACTAGATTGTGGTCTGTTGCTGCATCTGCGCCCGGGTATGTTGGCCGATTTAATGGAATTGTGATATCGTTTATTTATCAATACATAGTCTATTTGGTTTCTGACTATGTTGTTGCTATTATCTGCTGGTGCTCTCCATGTATAAATCCTTCTTTCTTTAAATTTAAAGAACGTATTTGAGATTATCATTTCATGTTCTTGTCAGAACTGTTCCAGTCTATCTCCTCGCTCATTTCTTATTCCCAGTCCATAATTACCTATGATATCCCCCACTTCCCCCTTTTTTATTTTTGCGTTAAAATCCCGCATGATAACCGTAGTTTATCTGCTTTTTGTGATATCTATAGCTTGTTGAACGTCGTTATACAATTGTTCTACTTCTTCCTCAGCCTTATCAGCAGTAGGGGCGGCATATACCTGTATTATATTTATTATTCCTTGGAGTGCTTGAGTTCTTATCATGATTAGCCTATCTGGGATAGGCATGAAGCTAACCACTGACTTACAAAGGGATTTGTCTACTACTATTGCTACTTCATTCCAATGGTATGAGTCGTTGTTACCTGAGTAGTATATCTTTTCTTGGTTAATTTACATTTCTCTTGAATTTAGCACCTGAGTTCACTCAGTATCATTACGTTAACCTTAAGACGTTGCATTTCTTGAAGCACATTGTGGATTTTTTCTGCTTCATACATATATAGATTGAATATTCCATGTAGCTATATTCATCTCTTTCTTCTTTCTTTAAGCTTTATTTAAAACCGTTCCCCCCGGAGATCCGAACGGGAAACTAGAAACTCCGGAACATGTTACTCTGAATTGAGCCATATTGGTTTCACTAGAGATACTCATAAGGGTCTTTAATGCAGTGGTTTCCCGTTGTCTTCTGCATATCCATGCCGTAGACAGCATTAGTGGTTTATTCGCATTTAGGAAAGATTTCTCTTCCTAAGGGCAAGAAGGTGCCCTGAACTCTACCAGTTTTTCCACCCGTAGCTGTTGGCTGGTGAGAGGGGACTGCTTATACCGGCAGTCATTCGGTCTACCAGGTGTGTGCGTAAAGTCATTACATCAACCCTTGAAGGTTGCCTCCGTGCTAGTTTTGGCTCGCCCCGAGTATTTTATTTCCTTTGTGCCCGCTATATCTAGCAAGCATTTTCCTATCCGCCACCTGGAGAGGCGCCCAGTTGGGGATCTAGCAACCCCTCTGAGTTTACTTTATTTATAATAAATATATCTTTTTAGATCCTTGAAACACTACACCAGTCTAACCTTATTAACAACATTTTTGAAACTGTGGACCCTGTAGATTCCACCACTAGATGGCGGTAATTATGCAGCACTCGCTAGAGCCAATTTACAAGTGGCAAAAAATATTTAATTACATTAAATTCATTTTTATTTCAAGTAGATAACATGCTGAACAGCCCTCGTATGTGTTGTAAAGTTATTGTAGCGGTAAAAATTATAATGACTCAAAACTGATGTGCCTGAACTAATCTATAAATTGTTACCGTGTACTTATTAGCACATAATTAACGTTTAAAGCCATTTTAAAAATTTAAATTTCCTCTAGCAAATTACAGAAAATCGTTTTTATACTTTTTTACTTCCTTTTACGATAAAGGAAGTATTGGATTCACCCCAAAAATTCGAAATTGAGTTTTCAACAGATCTTCACGTTTTAGAGTCCCCTGATCGCAAAAAACATATTTTTTTCATTGGGTTGTGTGTCTGTCTGTCTGTCTGTGTGTCTGTGTGTCTGTCTGTCTGTGAACAGAATATCTCAAAAACGAAAAGAGGTATGGCGTTGAAACTTTATATATAAGTTTTGTGTACTATGTAGATGAGACAGCAAGCTTTTGAAAAAAATCGCATAACCGGAAATAGGTGTTTACTCTTGTGATTTTTCAGTTTTTTTCGATTTTTTCAAAAACGGCTCTAACGATTTTTTTCAAACTTTACATTTTTATTACATTTTTAATGTGCATTGACGTGAGATAGGTGATTTTCCAGTTGAATACTTCTAAAGTGGGTTTCTTTTGTTTTTTTTTTCTATTTTTTTTATTAACTCTTATTTTAAATAGAACACCCGGTATATTATTAGATTTTTGAATTCTGCTTAAGATTTTAGAGAAAATTTGTCTCTTCAACTAACGCTCTATTTTGTACCGTTTTTGTAGAATTCGTAATTTTTGAAAATTTTTGACAAATGCTTAAAAATTAAAAATTACATTTTTGACTAATTATAAGATCACTGTAAAAGGAAGTTGTGTGAGTGTATCACACCAGATTTTTTTCTCGATAACGGTTGCAGATACGAAAAAACTGCAAGAGGACAAAAATATTCTAAACAAAACAGAAAACTCAATTTGTATTTTAGAATCTAACAGCGGCTCACCGTAAAAAAGTTCAGAGGGAGAAAAGGAAGCATGACCCCTGAAAAAATATCTCCCTGTAGATTCTCACAACCATTTGATATGCTCAATGATGTAAGCCCTGCAGCGTAACCTGTATTCTAAATTTGAGCTAAATATCTCAAAAACTGCAGGAGCTATAAAGGAAAAAGTTAAAAGTTAAAAAAAAATTGACCGGAAGTCGACGTCGGAAAAGAAATCCGATTTCCGGTTTCTATATATTTTTGGAATCTACTCTGCAAGCTGAGTCAAATGATATATATCTCGTCCTCCTAAAATATATCTCCATTTTCTTGCTTCTCAGTTAATAATAACAAGTGTATGACGATGTTATCTCATCGCGCAACAAAAAACATGTAGGTTAACTACACGTAGAATGACAAAGATTCACTTTTGTGGATCGTATGGATAACATTTAAAATATATCTCCATTTTCTTGCTTCTCAGTTAATAATAATAAAATGCTAGTTTTATTTTTTGCATTACTTCGGTTATGGAAAATGAAAAATGGTTAGCAACAGTATGAATAGATGCAGTATTTTTTTCTCTACAAAAAATGTATTTACACTTTAGCTCTAAAATAATTAGGGGAGCCAATAATTGGACATTAAGAATTTAACACGAGATGAAAAAAAATTGACCGGAAGTCGACCTCGGAAAAGAAATCCGATTTCCGGTTTCTATATATTTTTGGAATCTACTCTTCAAGCTGAGTCGAATGATATATATCTCGTCCTCCTAAAATATATCTCCATTTTCTTGCTTCTCAGTTTTTAAAAATTTAAATTTCGTCTAGCAAATTACAGAAAATCGTTTTTATACTTTTTTTTCTCGATAACGGTTGCAGATACGAAAAAACTGCAAGAGAATAAAAAGATTCTAAACAAAACAGAAAACTCAATTTGTATTTTAGAATCTAACAGCGGCGCACCGCAAAAAAGTTCAGGGGGAGAAAAGGAAGCATGACCCCTGAAAAAATATCTCCCTGTAGATTCTCACAACCATTTGATATGCTCAATGATGTAAGCCCTGCAGCGTAACCTGTGTTCCAAATTTGAGCTAAATATCTCAAAAACTGCAGGAGCTATAAAGGAAAAAGTTAAAAGTTAAAAAAAAATTGACCGGAAGTCGACCTCGGAAAAGAAATCCGATTTCCGGTTTCTATATATTTTTGGAATCTACTCTTCAAGCTGAGTCGAATGATATATATCTCGTCCTCCTAAAATATATCTCCATTTTCTTGCTTCTCAGTTTTTAAAAATTTAAATTTCGTCTAGCAAATTACAGAAAATCGTTTTTATACTTTTTTTTCTCGATAACGGTTGCAGATACGAAAAAACTGCAAGAGAATAAAAAGATTCTAAACAAAACAGAAAACTCAATTTGTATTTTAGAATCTAACAGCGGCGCACCGCAAAAAAGTTCAGGGGGAGAAAAGGAAGCATGACCCCTGAAAAAATATCTCCCTGTAGATTCTCACAACCATTTGATATGCTCAATGATGTAAGCCCTGCAGCGTAACCTGTGTTCCAAATTTGAGCTAAATATCTCAAAAACTGCAGGAGCTATAAAGGAAAAAGTTAAAAGTTAAAAAAAAATTGACCGGAAGTCGACCTCGGAAAAGAAATCCGATTTCCGGTTTCTATATATTTTTGGAATCTACTCTTCAAGCTGAGTCGAATGATATATATCTCGTCCTCCTAAAATATATCTCCATTTTCTTGCTTCTCAGGTAATAATAACAAGTTAACAAGTTAATAAACATTTTAACCAGCAACGCCTTGAATCTATCTTTCTACCTTCCATGATTTCCGCGAATAGGGACACATTCTTCTACTTCTACTATTATATTTCTCAATTATTCAATTAGGGTGGATTTAAGTGATTCACTCTGGTTGAATAATTTATCATTTTTGTATACACTTATAATACGCGTGTTTTTTCCATAAAATTTATAACACCCTGTGGGGTTCAACAGTTACAATATCAAGTTATAATTCAAAGCAAACTCTAGTCTTATCTTTTTATAACATCTTATTTTTTTATTTACTCTTTTATCTTAGCTACTGCAAGAGAAACACAATTTTATAGCAGAACATGTTTTTATTGACTTTAATTTGCATTAAAAGCACTAAAGTAGCAGGCTATGGAAAAATAGAAAAAAACAGTCATTGTCATCAGGTAAATACAGCTGTCAAAAAGCAGTTCTTCGGTAATTTCAACCTTCCTCGAACAGAACTAATGCTTGAGCACATTCTTCGCAAGTAAGATTTCGTGTTTCACGTTGCATACTGACAAAATTAAAGATTTTGTTAAAAGAAAAGGTTAAACTCTCTCACCGAAAACACACTTCTATCAACTGCTTTTTTACGGCTGTATTTACCTGATGACAATTACTGTTTATTTCTGTTTTTCCATAGCCTGCTACTTTAGTGCTTTTAATGCAAATTAAAGTCAATAAAATTATGTTTCTCTTGCAGTAGCTAAGATAAAAGAGTAAGTCAAAAAACAAGATGTTATAAAAAGATAAGACTAGAGTTTGCTTTGAATTCTAACTTGATATTTAACTGTTGAAACCCACAGGGTGTTATAAATTTTATGGAAAAAACATGTTATAATTGTTACATCCGGTATTTATAAAAAAATAAGTTTCTATGCGAATAGGGTAGTACAGTAACTCTTTAAAAGGAATAACTTGTCATTCAAAAAAAATCATCTAAATCAAATAAGTGGTTTCGACAAAAATTTAGTTTAAACTTTTGGCTACTTTTTGGTGGTGCGTTAATTTATTGGAGAAGTGTATTTTTACACTATTGTAAATTTCAACAATTATAATTTTAACTTGCCAATACTAAATATGATATTATTATCAGCCTTTATCCATCTCTCTGCATATGCCTTTATTTCTTTACTCTTCGACCATCATCCGTTAGAAGGATGAACATAAAATATAGTTTTCATTATTTATCTATTTATTCCAAATAAGGTATCAATTCTTATTTTTATTTTACTATTAATCATTTTCAGCTTTTGAATTTTTTTGTATAAAAAAGAAGACAATGTATTTTACTTTTTACACAGAAAATATGATTGTGGCGAAAACCTAGACAGCTAATAAATTGTTTAAGTAAATCATTCTTTCTAGTGCATATTTTTGTTTCATACTGTACGGAAAATACGACTTTACATCATTAATTTGAGTCCGGAAACTGGAACATTATATCACTAGGCCGGAAAGTGTTGCTAGGCAACTGCTAAATAATATGTTGGTGGTACTGTAAGTCTATGTTAAATTCGAGGTTAGCAAGTTAGGTTTTGCGTCAGTCCGTGTCAAAACTGTATACTGTATTGTATAAAACAGTATGAAATAAAACATTGTTCGATACACGGTCGTAAAATATTATTAAATTACTCGTTTACAAATTCCCAACTCGCCTCGTTTCTCGCCTCATCTGTAAACATCTAAACTCGTATTTTAATAAGTAATTTTCCGGCTTTATAGCGTAAATAAATATTGTACAGCACAATTCCTTTCCGTCAAAAAGTTGGATATAAAACCATCCTCCTTTAAAGGACGTAAATCGGCGAGAACAAAGAGAGGTGTGTAACATTTTTGTTTCAACGTGCCTTCTTCAGTTTGGCACCATGGTTTCAAACACCCCATGTATTTTGCAAAAAACTACCAATTGAAATCTGTTTCTTTTCAGGTTAGAAATTCGCAACTTGCGTGTCAAGATGTACCTGAAGGCTGTAATGACTACATGTGTGGGAAGCATATCAAGATTTTCATTATTCGTGACTATTCTAGCACACATCCTCCTTGGAAACGCTTTGGACGCTGAATACGTGTTCGTTGTTATTTCATTCTATAATATTATGAGGCAAGGAATGATGAGACAGCTTTCATTAGGCATCATTCAACTGTCAGACGTCCAGATAGCCCTCTCGAGACTACAGGAGCTGCTTTTGTTGGAAGAACCAGGTCCAGATCATACGCCACCCGACACGAACGGCAATTCAGACACCACAAATTTAATAAATTTGAATCCGCAGTATCAGCACAACATAGTTCCCAACGGCGCCATTGCAGAAATCGAGCTGCAAAACGTTTCTGCCCAGTGGTTACCGGAATCTTCCTACGTTTTAAACAAAGTGTATTTCTTCGCCAAGCAGGGCCAATTGGTATCAATAGTAGGCTTGGTAGGAAGCGGAAAGACCAGTTTGCTCCAAGCCATCTTGAAGGAACTACCGTTGTCTGGTGGAAATCTGACTGTAAAAGGGGTGATCTCGTATGCCTCCCAGGAGCCGTGGGTGTTCGCAGGAAGCGTCCAACAAAACATCCTGTTTGGTGAGCCTATGAACCCAGAACGGTACCAGCAAGTTATAAGGTTGTGCGCTTTAGAACAAGACTTTGCCTTTCTACCGTTTAAGGATAAAACGCTAGTTGGGGAGAGGGGGGTCAAGTTGAGCGGGGGTCAGAAGGCCAGGATTAACCTCGCAAGGGCTGTTTACAGAGAAGCCGACATTTACCTTCTGGATGATCCTTTAGCTGCAGTGGATACACCAGTAGGAAAACAAATATTTGAAAACTGTATTTGTGGATTCTTAAAGAACAAGTGCACAATATTTACTACCAATCAGTTCCAATATCTGAGGCATGTTGATTTCATATATTTAATTCATAAGGGACAAATTTGTAAAAAGGGGGATTTTAAGAACATCGTAAAGTCTAAGCTTGAATCCCCTAAAAAGCTACTGGAAAATAATGACGCGTCACCATATAATAGTAAAAGAACAACATACAGTTCCACGGACAGCATCGAGGATCCTATTGAAGAAACAGAACAGAGAAGCTTCAGACAAATTGCTGGTGACGTTTATCTTGCTTACTTTAAGGCAGGAGGGTCTTCGATAGTAATTCTAACAATTCTGTTTTTGTTTGCACTGAAGCAAATCACAGTGAGCGGTTGTGATTATTTTCTAACATTTTGGTAAGTTAAAATTATAATTTCAAATCAAGACTCAGTAATTAATATGTTTCAGGGTTAATATGGAACAAGAAAAGGTACGACAGGCTAATATTACCATCCACGCGAGAGACTTTGTAGATTTGCCGACTACGACCTGCTTCTCTATATATTTCACCATTGTTGCAGTTATGATATTCTTGACATTAGCAGCAACCTTCGCATTCTATAGTTATGCAATGAAAGTATCGATAGAGCTTCATGATAATATGTTCTCTAACTTAATTTCCGTTCCTATGCACTTTTTTAAAACAAATTCTCGAGGAAGGATTATAAACAGGTTCTCCAATGATATTAGATCGATCGACGAGTATCTACCAGAAGAACTTCTCTCTTTTATCGAGGTTAAAGTTTATATTAAATGCATTTTCTTAACAACTAACTATTTTATTACAGATGTGTATATACGTACTGGGTGCAACATGTCTCATATCGTTTGTAAAGCCATGGGTGTTATTAGTCACTGGAATAATGTTTGTAATATTTTATTTATTACGAATTGTGTATTTAAGAACAAGTCGCAGCATTCGACGACTGGATGGAATAAGTAAGATGGCAGGTTTTAACCACAAATCTTTAACTGCTGGTGTTTCAGCTCTGAGTCCCATGCTAGCACATCTAAGTGAATCCTTGCAAGGCGTCATCACTATTAGAGCTTACGGGGCACAAGATATAGTCGAAAAAGAGTTTGATGATCTTCAAGATGTCCACACCTCAGTCAGTTATCTATTTTTGGTTTGCTCAAGGACATTTGGATTCTGGCTGGACATGATTTGTGTCTGCTATATTGCTCTAGTAACTTTCAGTTTTTTTGTTGAAAAATCAGGTAAATAGGTGAGATGAATACCAATTAAAACTTTAACAAATGCACATTTTTAGAAAAATATGGCGGCAATGTTGGCTTGGCAATCACTCAAGCACTGTCATTAACAGGCAGATTTCAAATAGGCATGCGTCACTGGAGCGAATTGGAAAATCAAATGACATCAGTCGAAAGAGTATTAGAGTACACCAACCTGAAATGCGAACCTGAACGAAAGAAAAGTCTACCCTCCGACTGGCCAGAAGAAGGGTTAATTGAATTCAAGTCGGTTTCGCTGAAGTATTCGGCAACAGAACCTTACGTTTTAAAAAAAGTAAACTTCCGAATAAAACCCAAGGAGAAGATAGGGATTGTCGGAAGAACTGGGGCTGGAAAATCGTCCCTTCTCCATGCTCTGTTTCAATTGGCCGAAATTGAAGGAACCATTACTATAGACAACGTTGACCTAACGGAAATTCCACTTCGAAGTTTGCGTTCGCAGATCACTATAATTCCACAAAACCCGGTAGTGTTTTCTGGAAGCCTTCGCGAAAATTTGGACCCCTCTGGAGAATATACCGACGAAGATTTGTGGCACGCTCTAAAGCAAGTAGATCTACATAATGCGGTAGCGAATTTCGCAGCTGGATTACAGATTAAAATGGGCGAGGGCGGTTCGAATTTCAGCGTTGGGCAGAAGCAGCTCGTTTGCTTGGCTCGTGCCATCATACGCAAGAATAAAATTTTAGTATTGGACGAAGCGACAGCCAATGTGGACCCCGACACTGATTCTTTTATCCAAACTACCATAAGAAGAAAGTTTGCCGACTGCACTGTTCTCACTATAGCTCACCGTCTACAAACAATTATGGATTCCGACAAAGTTCTAGTTATGGATGCTGGAATTCTAGCGGAGTTTGATCACCCCTATCTGTTGCTGAATAATCCTGCCAGTTTGTTTCATTCAATGGTACAACACGTGGGTGATGAAATGGCCAAACGCTTAACAAACGTGGCAAAGCAGGTACATACGCAGTTTCTAACTATTTATACTTTATTGTGATTTTTTTTTGTTTCAGAGTTTCGAAGAAAAGTTGGTAGCGAGATATAACAATTCGTTGTATGAGTAGAATCCTCCATGCATTATTTTATCTATTATAGTGTGTATTCGTTTGTAATTTTTTATGGTTGTCACACAGTGTGTTTTTAATAGAGATTGGACAGACCTTAACTCGATTTTTAAATGTCAAATAAAGAGCAAACATTTTCAATTTTATTCATTGAAAAACATGTCATTATTGAAGAAAATATAATAAATAAATATGGGGCTTGAAATCTTTATGTATAAAATATTTTTTCTTGAACTTCCTTGTTTATTGTTAGGTGTATTTATATTTTTAACGGCGCTTATAGCAATTAGTTATTCCTTAACAATTTGGGCCAGTACGTCCCTGTACGCACATTCAACATTTTACAAGTGTTATCTCGTTTATAGCTGAAGGTTGCGTCATTGGGACTTCGCCCACACACGCATTTTTCTCGGGGATTTTGCTTATCATTGCACTCCGGCCCCAAGGGAAAACTGCCACTCTTGGCGGGCCACTATTTTAGGAGCATTGAGCCTGAAGTCAGGTTACGACTCAGTTCGTTGAGGGGTGGAGGAAAACTAGCGTCGTGTGTTGCACGACTCAGTCGGATTATTAGTGAGGGTGCTCAAGAGTTACTATATTTTTCGAAGTTTTTCTGTCTTACCAAAGTGCCGAAGTGTATCGAGAAAAACATTTCCCTTTCTTTGCTCCCCCCCCCCCCTCCCCTCCATGATGACGAAGCTCTGCTGCAGTTATTCCCGATCCTGGCCGCTCAAAATGCGATCTCCGTGGATATGACGGATAGGACGGCGTGTGTAGGTGCAGCCCTGTAACACCAACCTCTGCGGCCTGCAAAGGGACGCCTTACGCTTGACCAGATATTTTAACTGACGTTGTATGTATATGCTGTACTGTTCACGGATATGTGCTTGATTTCGAAGTGTTAATATCGTGTCGGAAATTCGGTACTAATCAGGCACGGATGGGCCATCGGGAGCTCGGGACATTTCCCGAAAGGCCGGTCCAATTGGTCCAATTTGGGCTGCGGCCTTTATAAAAGGAGACTGAAACTTTTTGTTTCATTATATTAGGTGAGTTTTTTTAAAGCGTTACAAGGCGATATCTTGAAAACAGTTTAAAATATTTTGATGAAATGTTGGTGGGGTGATAGGGAGATGGGTGAACATATTTAAAAATATTTTTGACATTTACTCCATTTTTCTGTTTTGAGGGGTGGGGGGTAACTTTGGAGTTTTAAATGGGATGATGTACTTTTGTTTATAAAACTCGAATCTACGTAAAAAACGGATTTGAGGTTATAAAATAAAAAAATATTTACTATTTAATTTCAACTTATTTATCGTTTGTTATGCTTGAAGATTTGTTCGAAATGTTCCCCTTCAACACGTACGTAGTTTTTTACGTAGATTCGAATTTTATAAACAAAAGTACATCATCAAATTTAAAATTGCAAAGTTACCTACCACCCCTCAAACAGAGAGGGGGATAAATGTCAAAAATATGTTAAAATATGTCCCCCCATCTCCCTATCACGTCACCAAGATTTCATCAAAATATTTTAATTCGCTTTAAAGATATCGCCTTGTAACATTTTAAAAAACTTTCCTACTATAATTTCCATTTACTTTATACAATTAGGTATATGCGACCATTTTTGAAAATCTGGATTTATCGGAAAATTAAATATACTGAATTGTACTTCTGTTGCCGGTCAACAATCTTTTGGATTGACTAAATCAGAGAGGTGAGAGGTGTACCTTAACCAAGTTATTCAAACCGGTTTGCTGTAATACGAGGCTTCCCCTTTTGGTTACGGAGTTTAGTGGGCATCGCTTATCAAAACCGCAACAGAAATTATTTTCTTTAGCGAGAACAATTAGTGAATAACCGTCGCGCAAGTTAGACCAAGCTTATTTTCTAACGGAGTGATTGCAGTTTTTCGAGCAGTTGGAAGTTTAGTTTGTTAGTATATTAAAATGATAAAGACAATAGTAAAAAAATCAAAGGAGCAAAAAAAAATACGCGAGACAAAAAGACGCAAAATGAAGGAAGAAGCGAGGAAGTGCGTATCTCTGCACAATGTTTTGAAACCTACCCCGAAAACTGCGAATCACGTTTCTGTAGTGCATTCACTATATAAGACTCATATCGACACTCAGAGAAAAAAAGAAACTGTGAACGACTTCTGTGAAGTTGAGGTTATAGCTGCTATAAGTAATAATACTACATCCAAATCATATGAAAATGAGCAAGAATCTTCAGAGACTGAGTTTTTTGAGTTTAACCATGTTTAACGACCCAATGTAAATGAGTTACATTTTTTTTTAATACCACCCTCAGATTTCTAAGACACAAGAATATATTCAATTTAACGTTAAAAAAGCTGTTATTCGCAACCATATATGTAATAAGATCATTACAGACTTTTAAAAAGTTGGAACATGAGCTATTCCCAACTTGTAACTTTCCAACCGGTCGGAAAAGTGATTGCCATCGCAGAGGTTGGAAATGAATCAATTCCCAACCGCCGTGTAGGTAGGGACACTGGGAATCCTGTTCATCCATTCATGCGCGTCACAACCTGTCTTATCAAAATATAATAATTTTTCCAATTATTGTTTAGAATAAAGTGGTTGCGAATAAAATAGTATACATACCAATGTGAAAAGTTTCATTTCTGTTTCGAGATAAAGTTGACCTCGACGCTACGCGTCTCGGTTAACTACTTAATCTCTCAACAGGAATGAAACACTTTCCACCCCGGTATGTAATATACTATTATTTACAACCATATATGTAATGTTAACATTACTGACCTCATTTGAGTGCGGGAAGTCGTACATTTCTGCCCGCTACTTCCTGCACTCACTTTCCGCGTGCGGGAAGTACATTACATATATGGTTATAAATAAAATAGTATACAAACCTCGACAGGAAGTTTCCTTAGTCTCGAGATAATAGCTGATTTCGACGCTTCGCGTCTCAATCGGCTAATTTATCTCTCGACAGTAATGAAACACTTCCCATCTCGGGCTATAATATACTACATATTTATGTTTGTTTAAGATATTTAATAATATTATGTAATTGAGTATTTAGTTTTAATAAATATTAATATTGTTCACATTTAAAATACTTTTAGCATACAACGTATATCATATTTTTTACTCCTACTCATTTTATCTATGTCCAATTACATACAAATAAACATAAGTTTTCAAAATGCTCGGTGTATTACTCTAATTATTTCAAAACTATGAAACTTTTCCGGCTGATATATTAGTAGATTATGCAATGAGAGAAAGAAATTGCACTGAAGCAAAATAGCATTCTCTCCGAGTTGCATATACTATTTTTTTTTTCACGTTGCAGGAAGATTTTAAACGAAAACCCGTTTTTTTAAACGTAATTTATTGACATTTTAGTTACAATTATTTAAAAATTAGTAGCCTATGGTAAATTTTAAAGTTGGTGGCACTGTAAGTCATTATGACATACCTAATTGTTCTGTCAGTCACAATGAAAAATCCATAGGGACATTTTTGTCTTATTTAGTCTCTAGGAAGTAAATGTTTTTTTTTCACTACCTTCCTGGCAAGTGATCCTCACACTGTCTGATTTGAGGGATGTAGGAAACTTTTACAAAAATTGTTACAGTTTCCATGACAATATACTTACTTTCCTAGAGAAGTGAATTATTAACATCCCGCATTTACTATAACTGACGAGATGCCATGTTTGCCATTTGATTAACATGAAGAAAACCATTATCGCTCGTACTATTATCCATCTTTAAACAGAATACAAGCACAAAGCTCACAAAACAGCACTCGCAATGTCGCAATTGTATTCACGCTTTTTTCACAGTGCGTTTATAACAGTCAAACAAAACGTCACAGCACTGTAACAACGCCCCAAGCTCCGAAATAGGCTACTAGATATAACTTAGAAAATGTAATAATGTTACGCTATTACCATTTATTTTACATACGAAAATATTGGTAGTGAAAAAAATTATGTACTTTACACAGGATGTAGGAAGATTAGTGATGTAAAAATACGCGTTTTTTTTAAATCGAATAAAAAACCTAGAAAAAAAACAGAAAAAAACGGTTTTTTTTTGTTTTTTTTTTGTTTTTTATTCATTTTTGTAATTGGCGGCACGTTTTGGTAGGTATGGTTGGCGGCATGTAAGCAAACGACAAAGTTTAAACTTATTTTGGTTTTACATGCACTTTAAATTTCACGAAACTACAGCACAGACTAGACAAATGTTTAATAAATACCAGTAACATTTTATACCTACTGCCTACTCGTATTACGTATTACTCACAGAACAGCAAAGCGTATGCATGCGTCTATGAGAGCACCCCCGCCCTACCCCTACTATTGGAAGTTGCTGGACCCAGCTCTGAAACTTTCGACCTGATCGACGAATCAAGTTACGTTACCTAACGATTCATCAGAGTCATCAAACAGTGACATGGGCGGCGTAAACTGCATGGATACTGACTCCGAGTTAGTTGAGGAGTCAGCCACGTCTGTTAGCGAGTAATTTCTGCATTATTATAATTTCTACAGGGTGTTAGGGAATTCGACGGAAAAATTTCTAGGGGTGAATCCTACCTATATACAAAGTTGCTTAGTTTAGCCGCTAAAGGGCTTTAAAGATTATTAATAATAATAATGTGAGGCACTAACACCCCATGAAGGAGCTTGGCCTGCAAGGCGGAAGGTCAGAGCTTCCGTATCCTGGCTCTCACACCTGGCTGTCGCGTGTCAAATTCATGACACGTGGTGATGTGGTGAGCATCACTCATTAGACAACCGCATTATTACCCATTATTCCTTCGAACTCAGGTCCCCAATTATTATTTAAAGTGACTAGCTTTTGTTTTAACCCCCTGTATAATCACTACCAATTTTTCTCCTGAATAGTTACTTTAATTTAGAAGCTATTCACTCTCTTAAAACATTTTAGTTGGGTAAACGGTTTAGCCACAAAAATATTTTCTAAATCCCTACAAGCCTAGTGTTAAGTTAAAATTACTGATTCAGGCTTGTAGGGATTTAGAAAATATTTTTTGTGGCTAAACCGTTTAACCACCTAAAATTTTTTAAAAGAGGAAATAGCTTATAAATCAAAGTAGCTATCCACAAAAAAACATTGGTAGTGATTATACAGGAGGTTAAAAAAATATGGATGGATAATTAATTGTGATAAAGTTTTTAAACACCCTGTAATTTTCGAAATTAGGGTTTATTCCAAAAAAAGCTTAAGTTTACTGGTAAAAACGCATGGCCAAAAAATGAATAAAATCCATCAAAGATTTTTCGACTTATTTGAAAAAATTAAAAAAAGCTAATCTTCTTTAAAGCCCTTTAGCGGCCAAACTAAGCAACTTTGTATATAGGTAAGTTGAGTTAAATCATCGTATTTTGGGCCAAGGATTCCCCCTAGAATTTTTTCCGTCGACTTCCCAAACACCCTGTATATCCACTTTGGCTATTTTTCTATTTTTCTTTAGAAATATTTGCTTTTTTTTTGTTATTATAAATTCTATAATTTACTTTACCCACGAAATGTATTATTTTTATTTAAAAATATCTGTTTTTTGTTTTTCCAAACAAATTACTTGTTGTTATTCACTACACTTTAATTCTGAAAAAAAACGTATTTAAAAAAAACCAGACCGCTTGGTTTTTTTACAAAAAAAACAGGTTTTTTTTAAAAAAAACGAACGGTTTTTTTTTTCGGTTGCATCACTAAGGAAGATTTACACTACCTCGCATCTTGCTGGTCCTCGATAGTGTAAATCTTACCTACATCCCTTGTAAAGTAATATACTATACTTCCGTCAATTTTGATGCTATAGAAACCGACTTCTACTCCCGGTCGTAGAAAAAAAAAATTTTTGCCCATATATACTTTGGGCCGGTCTGGGGTTATTTCCCGGGCCGGTAAACCCCAGCCCATCCGTCCCTGGTACTAATACTGTCCAGACTGATAATTAATGCGCCACCTTGGCCTTTTCTAGGGCTTGGTGTTGCCACTCATTTCCACCATTTGAAACCCTGGGTTGTGTTGGGTACTTTACGATAACAGCTTGTAAAAATTACGTTGACATCCTCTATATAGAGTGGTGTACCAATTAAGAGCAAAGGTAGGTCTGTTGTAGGAGAAGCTGTCGACACACACGTCTCGTTTCAAGAAAAACTACGAATTATCATTACCCCCCCCCCCTTCTCAAATTCTAAGGAGGTTAATGCATTTTAAGGCAAGAACTTGTGCCACCCTTAAATAAAGAACAGCCAGCCAGCTGCGGCACCCTGTTACATAGCGTTGGGGCGCGTAGCCCTCCCGATGAACAGAACACCTGAGTTGACTTGGCCTTCTCGTCGTAATTTGCGTTTAAAATTTAGCAGCAAACATTCTGAATCGGCTATTTTTGTAATTAAACCGAACTTTAATACATTAAAGTAACAAATCTGCAAAAACTTAGATGGTAAACTGTTAAATTTGTATCCACGTTTTGATAATCAAGGTATAATGAATCTGGTGATTAATAATTTGTTAATAGTTATTTACTATACAAGTGGGATAACAGCATCATTAATATACGTGTGTTTAAGTTACAAACGAGTGCGTAGCACGAGTTATGTAAGCACACAAGTATATTAACGATGCATTATCACAGATGTATTGTACACAATTTTATCTACGACTGCCTAAAATTGAGAAAAGTGCATTAAGAGAAATGTCAGATCTGTTATTTTTAAAAATATTTTAGTAGACAAATGTCATTATGTCATTCATTTGACACTATTTCAGTTAGGTAATGAAGTCATTACATAACTGAGTGGTGTAATGAGCTTCATTAACTAACTGAAATAGTGTCAAATGAGTGACGTAATTAATTGATAAAGATAATTATTATCAACTTAAGTAATATCGTGCAACATTAAAGTTTGTTAGGCCTCCAAACATAATTACGAGCTATAAATAGTATTTGTTAAACGTGAAAATGGGTGCGGGTGCGTTGATCACCACCGCGGGTTAACATCTTTACCTATGGTATTGTATTGTATTCTCGTTAACCTCTTGTTACCTTAGAGGTGTAGAGGTTGGTGCTTTGTATGCTAACATCTGGCGGTGTAGGGCTCAACTTGCCTCGGGTTGCGAGTTAGAAAGTTGGAGCGCGCTTTCGTGCTTGTGTGTTAGGTGTGTGTCTTGGTGATGTATGGACTTGGTTACTCTTATCTCTTAGACAGATACTGAGTAGAGGACAGTTAATTTGGTGCCCAGCTGTGAATGGTCTCCCCGAGCCCGATTCCAATCGCCAAGGTTGCGAAAAAATTCCGGTTCCTGGAGGATTCGAACCGAGGACTTGCTTAATGCAAGCCCAGCGCTTTCCCAACTGCACTACCCGACTTCTCTCCTACAGTAGGTACGTGTGTTTAAAAAAAATGAACCAGTTTTCAACTGACATGGAGTAGGTACACATTCTAGTTCTAGGAGGGAAAAAATAATTGTCAGTAGTACATCTGACAACTAATTCTGTATAAATTTTTGGGAACATGGAAAACTTACATCAAGAATTAAATACTAGCTGAAAGTGTTTTAATGCCTACCGTAGACTGATTAAAAAGACATTTTCCGTACTTTCTTTTCATTTGAAGAATCAGTTTTCTGTTTTAATGCCATATTCTCACGAATACAGCAGCAACTGGACGGTACAAAATCTCTGTAACTCACAAGTTACATTAGTTATTTGGCCATCTACTAGAAGAATTTATTTGGGTGTTTATGTAACAGATGTCAATCTAGCACAAAATCTACAATTATTACACCAAAAATTGCAATATTGAAGCAGTAACTGCAATTCGACTGTACCGAGAAGTTCAAAATTTTCCAACTCAAACGTTACATTATTTTTTGCAGTTTACAGCTACTGTAATTTTGTTTATTTGATAGCACCAATTGATTTCACTATCTAACATAAGAGGATCTAGCACCACAAACTTTACAATAATCAATGCAGCTAAATTGAAGCAGTAAATAACTCGGTGTAACGCCTGGTTTAAATAGTTTTCACTTGCGTTCCATGCTCCTTAACGCAACCTTTAAATACAGCAGTAACAAAACTCTTACATGTGGTGCAAATTTGCAACGAAGCAGTACAAAAAGGTACATAATTTCCGTAACTCCAACATTTGGGTGTCTAATAGAACTCAATCCAGCACAAAATGTACTAGAAGTCTTTCAGTTTGTAAAGTACACCGCGTCATAGATGCGCAGAACGTTAGAAACGTTCGGACGAGTCTATTACGTTCAACAAGGTAATTTCCGCTGTTGTATTCATTTCATTGCCGTTCGTCGTGTCATTTTTTTTCTCGTGTGTTTATCAAAGCTTAACTCTACTTTTTACTTCTTTTCGCTTTTTAAAATGGTACTTTTCAGAACCATTCAGCTAGGATTGGGATTATTTTCATGTAATTAAAAATTTTCGTTTTCAGTATGAATTTGAGGTTACGAAATTCTATATTGTTTGCACTGGCAGTTAAAAAATTGAACGCAATTACACAAGAAGATTGGGCCGCTGTGTATGAAAATGCAGATAAAGTTGCAGAGAAATATATGAAGGAAGCCCATAGATTGGAACATGCAATAGAAACGATTGCTTCCACTGTGAATACGGGTGATCCAGATGACGATGACAGTGAAGACGATGGTGTTGCTTCTTTGTCAGACAGTAATTAATGAATTATGATATTATTTTATTTACTATTTGTATGTAATTAATTTACATTTGTTTATTTTACTGAACATATTCTACATTAGTTCACTTCGTTACACTATTTTTCAAAATTTAAATGATGTCTAAACTGGCGTCATTATAATGTGAAATTATAAAGAGGCAACAGATTTTATACCAATTAAATAAAAACCGGAATATGATTCAAAAGCTTGTATTTCTTATGGCATGCTAATTTATTTAGCATTTGACACCAAAAATAAATCAGCATGAAAAGTTTTCTTTTAAAATGGGAATTTTAATTTGCCTCCCTAAAAATACCCATTGCTACGCCATTGATACCGGCTATTGGCGCATAACTGTAGCCGCGCCTATGTACTTCTTGTTTTGACGCCACTCTACCATCGGCACCAAATACAGCTGCTTTAGGTAATTTTCACTCGGTTGACACATCTTGCATGTCCTCTAACGCTACTTTTAGTGCGGAAGTAAAATTATTATTGCATGCGATGCAAATTTGCAACAGAACGGTAGAAAAAGGTAAAAAAAATCTGAAACTCAGGCGGTGGAGTATTTTTTATGCTGTAATTTATTTAGTTTTTGGCAAAAGTATTAAATTTTATATCGGGATGTAGCTGCTATAATTATCTAGGGAACTATTACAATATATGCCTTTCAAGTGCTTCAATTTCGACTTATTTGTAAAACACTAACTACAATTTAGACTGCCAACACTACAATTTATTCATTCTGGTGTTGCTATTAACAAAGCATTAGACGGAGTAAACAGCTTATAGCTGATTATAAAATTCTCATAATGCAACAAAAAACACATAAAAATAAATAAAGATGTGGAAATAAAACAAATAAATAAGAGACTGATATCAGTTTTCTTGATTGTATTTGCGTTAATAATAATGCATAATATTTACTTATTAATACACATTTTATTAATAATTAAATTCTATTAAAACGTTCTTATTATTTGGAACAATGGGAATTGTTATTGTTTAAAGTACTTACAGGTTACTAATAATATGCATTTAATTACAAATCTTGGTTACATTTTAATTTGCTTATAGTAACTCCATCCTTGCTATTTATTTTTTCACAATATGTAATTGGGTTTTTTCTCCACAGCTTCCATTCTTGTAATAGTTCCTGCACTATATGGACATTTTATTTCCAGTATGCTGTCATTGTCGATAATTCCGTCTGGTGATGCACCTATAATGAGATATTCTTTATCAACAAAAATCCTGGAGTCCTTTACTGTAATATTGGTTGTCCTAGAAGAGAGCTGCCTTACTCCATTTTCTGTTGTAATGCCATATTCCAAAGATTTTCATGTTATTAATCGTATTTAATATAGATTTCACCCAATTTTGTGTATTAGTATTTTGATGCATTTCGCATACAGCCCCAAAATTGCTAGCTGTTAGTTTATTTTATCTTTCCCTTTGCCATGTTGGATTCATACTTGGTTCTACAGTATTAGTAAAAACATTTTTGCTAACTACCTACATGAATATGTCCCGTGGTGCATACAATATTTTATTTACTAGCATATTCGTAAAAACTAGCAACCAGTGAGACAAATGTCTCATTTAATAAAACAAAAAAGAGTTTTTCAAATAGAACACGTAGTAAATAAAAACAATATTTTTTAAAATCACGTGATTGAAATTGGGTTTTTGACCGGACATGACCATTCCAAACATATAACTTTCATAACTTTTTTCTCTATCTCTTACGGTTTGGCTGCTGAAACAGCGTCCCGGACGGACCAGCGTCCCGGACGGACGGAAATCACGTGATTTCTCGAAAACCGGAAGTGTCACGTGACTGAAATTCGGTTCCTGATCTGACATGACCATTCCAAACATATAACTTTAATAACTTTTTTCTCTATCTCTTACGGTTTGGCTGCTGAAACAGCGTCCCGGACGGACCAGCGTCCCGGACGGACGGAAATCACGTGATTTCTCGAAAACCGGAAGTGTCACATGACTGAAATTCGGTTCCTGACCTGACATGACCATTCCAAACATATAACTTTCATAACTTTTTTCTCTATCTCTTACGGTTTGGCTGCTGAAACAGCGTCCCGGACGGACCAGCGTCCCAGACAGACAAGTCTATTAGATAAAGGATAGTATGAAATTTCAAAATGTCGTAATGACATTTAAAATAAGAATATGTTAAAGTAACATCAAAGGTTGCATCAATGTATGGTTGCTAAGACGTTGCCTATAGTTGCATGGTTACTATATGTTTGAGAGAGAAATAATTTGAAAAATCCCTTGGCAGTTATGAGTAGCTTTTCATATTTTATATCTATGACGAAAAAGAACAATCTCACGTTGCTAGTAAATAATAGATATTTATGCATTAAGGGAGATATGCATATATTTTTTCCCTGAGGCTGACATGGTTACAGACCGAGGGCTCTGGCCCGAGGTCTGTAGGTCCAACGAGTAATGTCTACAACATCTTATTTACTAGCATATTAGTATAAATCTGGTGTGATACACGCACACAACTTCCTTTTACAGTGATCTTATAATTAGCCAAAAATTTTATGTTTAATTTTTAAGCATTTGTCAAAAATTTTCAAAAATTACAAATTTTGCAAAAACGGTACAAAATAGAGCGTTAGTTGAAGAGACAAATTGTCTCTAAAATTTTAAGCTGAATTCAAAAATATAATAATATGCCGGCTGTTCTATTTAAAGTAGAAGTTAATAAAAAAAAATAGAAAAAAAAGGAGAGAAGCCCATTTTAGAAGTATTCAACTGGAAAATCACCTATCTCGCATCAATACACAAAAAATCGAAAAAAACAGAAAAATCAGAAGTGTAAACACCTACTTCCGGTTATGCGATTTTCTTCAAAAGCTGTCGCATCTACATAGTACACAAAACTTATATATAAAGTTTCAACGCCATACCTTTTTTCGTTTTTGAGATACACACACACACACACACACGCACACACACACACACACATACAGGCGCCGGCTATCTTTATGGCATATTTACCCCTGGCCTGAATTGTGGCATAGTGACATTTTGTCATTGCGTTACCTTGCTACTTTATCTAGTAAATGGCTGTACTTATCAAAATTTACATACACTCCATGTGAAAGGTATGCACTCCTGCTAAAGGAATAGGTCATAGTTAATGGTTGACGGTTGGAGTGTATAAGTATGCCATTATTTTGGAAAATTGATGGACAAATGTGTGTTATGTGTGTATGTATTTTAAGGTTACGTAGAGTTATGAGCAAGATTCTAAATCACAAGGATATATTGCTTCAATTGCCAGTACCTACCCTTTTCATTCTTTATACCTCTTTACCACCTAAACGAGAAACTAGACAAATTTAATGTGATTAATAAATAAGAAACCTATAACTATACATTCATTTTTCATTCATGATCTGTAGCCTCTTTTACCATATTAAACGAAAATTATAATCCAATATGACTAGCGTTTTCTTTTATTTTCAAAATTTGGTGTAGATTTTGTGACAAATACACCAATTTTCTTCTCATTTTGTGATTTTGCAACTATTCCATACATTTTCCAAGTTTTTTGTTGAGTAAACAATTTATATACGCTTTAAAAATTTATTGATTAAATATTGTATATCATTGTAAAAATACTAAAAATATAAAAATATAACTAAGCTGCGAATAAAAATAATTCCTTATAAAGATAAATGCATCAACAAATACAACTGAAAGGTATATAATAGTTATTTACTATACAAGTGGGATAACAGCATCATTAATATACGTGTGTGTAAGTTACAAACGAGTGCGTAGCACGAGTTATGTAAGCACACAAGTATATTAATGATGCATTATCACACATGTATTGTACAAAATTTTATCTACAACTGCCTAAAATTGAGAAAAGTGCATTAAGAGAAATGTCAGATCTGTCATTTTCAAAAATATTTTAGTAGGCAAATGTCATTATGTCATTCATTTGACACTATTTCAGTTACGTAATGAAGTCATTACACAACTCAGTTGCGTAATGAAACCATTATGCAACTGAGTTGTGTAATGAGCTTCATTACGTAACTGAAATAGTGTCAAATGAGTGACGTAATGAGTTACTTATCCCACTGGAGTAGATAAATACATTTATGCTCTCCCCTGTTTAGTTTTAGTTACATAATTTTTGACGTAATACTTTATGTCTTTCCATGATCTAGATGATAAAACGTTACGATGTAATTCCATACATTCTTCACATTGCACTTTTCCTGGAATTTTTGATGCTTTTATATTCGTTTTAAAGAATGATATTACTGCACCAGATTCTTGTTCACTCCATGGCCTCTTGGTAGCAGCTTGACGTGCACATTTTGTGATCTTTCTAGTTGACTTTGTTTTATTCGTTACAACTTCGTTGGGTTTAGCTTTAGTTACAGCACTATTGCGTTTAGCTTTCCTGATATTTGAAGATATTGTTGATATTACATCTTCCGCAGCCTGTGTATCATCTGCACTGTTTTCTTGATTATTTTCTTCACCGTCGCTGTCTTCTACGTTATCCTCCTCGTTCTCAAGTGCAGGCAAATCTGAATAAAAATAATATTGTACATTAAATTAGAGTTGACACTTCAATTAGATTACTTACCAGTTATATTTATTTCATTTAACTTCTTTCCATGAAATTTACTAGCCTCCCCCTGCTCTACTGCCATTAATAGTCTGCTGACTTTTGTCATTTCAATAGATGAATCATGAAGTCTATAAAAATTTCTGTGCACCCTTATGTCGTGCCCTAAATGACGAGCTAACCAGTCACTCTCATTCTCGGTTAAATTAAATATTTGGCACACGGTAGCTATATACTTTCTTAATTGAGTACCATTTATTAGTTCAGGTTGTTGCAGGTCGGCTTCTGAACACAATTTTCTCAAACAATCGTGACCTCTGATATGTTCTTTAGAATCATTTCCTCTAGCAAAAATATAAGAATTTTCTTTAGAAACACATACATCAGATCGAGTTTTTATTAACAAGTCTATTACTTGTTTCACATCATCAGTGAGTAAAACACTAACCGTTCTATGACGTTTACCAACAATTTCAATCAGCGTCAATCTAGATGCCAATTCGAGTTCAAGTGGAGATAATGTCTTTCTAAACTCCTCTGTGCCACTTTGTGTCCAATTTGGTCGTGAAGAATATTGTTCCAAGGTCATTTTTGAAGCTTCTCCAGAGCGTCTTTTATTAAATAGCACTATTTTGGATAGTGCCACTGCTGCCAATCAACTCCAATTTTGGTATGTCTTAGAAGAAGTTAACAGCAATTGTTTGCATGCTGTCATTTCACTGTTAAGGAAACTGTTTAATTTAATAAGATCGTCTGTTAAAGGTAGTAATTCAGTGGCATTCATTTTTCGCGTGTGCAATGTTGCAAGGGCATTAGATGATATTTTAATGGTCCATTCCAAATCCATAATAGTTAATAGCGAATTTAAGTTTTCATTTCGTTGTAAGTCACCTCTTCTCAACGCATTTCCTCTTTCAATAGCAATACATTTTCTTAGACTGTGCCCCAATTTTAGAGCTAAGGATGGAATTGAAAACTGTGGCCTATTTATTGTTTGATAACATACTGTGCATATATTTTTAACCGCCAATATTATTAAATCAAAGCAGTCTGGTCTTAGCCATTGAGAAAGCCAGCAATTACTTGGATCTAATCTCCTGAGTTCCAAAACCAATCTTGATAACTGTCGCATTGTTTGCCGTATAAGTTCACACTGAGTGATATGGTACTTCTCAAACTGTAAAGCACCAAACTGCTTAATCAGATTATCTTGCCGACATACCAATGAAATCCTATCTTCTTTTAACTTGGTAAGAATATTAAGAACAAAATGATTGGAAAGTTTATCGCCAAAAGTGTGAGATATCAAAGCTGCACTTTCGGACATTGGTTTTCGATGCATGCTACCACTTTCATTAATCTTTTTTGCGGTACACCCGTATTTTAAATGATGCCATATGTGTTTTTTTAACATAAAACCCAAACAGTCTGGACAAGGCCCATAATCATTGTAGTTCAATAAAACTTTTTCTTGCGGAGTGGGCCTTCTCACTAAAATCAATTCTCCTTCTTTTTTCATTAAAATTTCACAATTATGATAGTAATCTCCGATTTTAAGTAAATTTCCAAAGCCATTTCTTCGTTCCTTACAGTTTTTTGGCATAGCTAACAGTTTAGCAACTTCACTTTCATTGCTATGGACTTTTTCAAAGTGTATTGCTAGTTGTTTTAAGTTTTTATGACAAAAATAGCATGAATGGACCTTATTACGGATTCTTTTTCCGGTAGTGCCATCTTTCGAAGAGTTAACTATGGCAATGGAATATTCTTTACCTGTGCTATCCATATTATTGCGTCTGTTAACGATTTTTTTATTGGTTTGGGGTTTTTTAACTCCTTCCTGGATATTGCTTTTCTGATGTGGGATTGGTTCTTTCCAGCCTTCTTCATCATCTGAGTCATCATTATTATCGTTTTCAGATGGGACATATTCACTTCCAGATGACTCCACAATACTGTTGTCATCCCAATCCTCATTTCTTGCTTTATATGTTATCAATGGTATCTCTGGTATGAGCACATTGTTTAATACGTAGTCGTCTTGCATAGGACAATCATCGTTATGTAATTCCTTATGTCGTGTCCTATATTGGAAATAATTTTCAATTGCCATAAACCCACTATCTTTATTAGTATTTGTAGTGCTGTCTATATCACATGTTGGAACCGCATCGAATTCACAATCCTGTAATACGTCTTTCATAATAATATTTTCCTTTGCCTGCAAGACATTTGCTACTTCATATACTATAGATGTATTGACTTCAGAATGAAGCTCGGTAACCACCTGCATATTATTCACTTCAGTTGCAGCCAACATAATTCCACTTTTGCGATTATGATTTGCATTCCACCCTAAAATAAAAAATTCAGTTTTACAATAATCTTGCTTGAAGCATGTGGTATGTAGTGCTTACAATACCAGGCCAAACTCTTAATACCGGTATTCGGTATTTTAAATTTTTAATACCGGGATACCGGTATTAACACCGGTATTACTATTAGAAAATTTACTTATTAAATCTGTACCTAGTTATTATGACATAATTAAAAATCTTATACAAAAAAAACAGGGAATTCCATTAACTTATATTTTTTCTTTATAAGTAAATAAATAAATAACGTAGGTGAAAAATATAACAAATAATAAATTCTATAAATATAAAAGAAACATGTTTTTTATGTGTAACCTAATAAACCAACTAACACATTAATTAAAATTGTCAATAAAATAGTAATTTTCCCCTTTGTAGGTACTGAAGTATCTGTGACAAATCTGTTCGTCGTTGTAAAATGACAAATTCTAAAGCATCCAAAATAGTCATTCTACAGCTATTGAATATTTTTGTTGGAAATGAGCCTCCATCATACATTTTGAAGATGCACCAGCCATCAAAAGTTTGTAATTTTTAGGAATATGTTAATACCTAAATACCGGTATTTTTTACATCATACCGGTTTTCAATACCGGACAAAATTCGTCCGAGATACCGGTATTCAGGATCCCGGTATCCCCGTATTGTAAGCACTAGTGGTATGTAACTAAACACAAATTACACACATTTAACCGTAATAATATTTAACCAAAGCTAAATAATTATTTTGACAACTAAGGTTTCATTTATATTTTTCTAATCATATTAAATAATATGAACATTATTAGTGTGTTTTTAATTGAAAAAGTTATTTTATAATTTTATAATTAATGAAGCAATGGAATAGTATTTAATAATTCAATTGTAGTCAGCCATTGATATGCTGAGTTCTTCATTATTCCATTGTTATTGGCCAAGTTCTTCATTTTTCTTCAGTAAATCATGAAGTTGAAACATATAAACAGAAGATTCTGATAAATTTAAATGTAAAACCTTAGTGGCAGTAACAAAATTAGTAAAATGTGTCTAGGCGCATTATTCACAATTATTAATGTAATTATTTAATTCGAGTAGAAAACGTATATTATTTAACTCGTGAGAGAGGCCATTATTCGCTTGGATTAATTATCGAATAATACTGTGTTCAAAAAAAAATTACATAAGGGTTGGCCATGGAAAATAAAACTAATGTCAACAGCAACCTTTAGAATCTTCAATCACGATAACAGCGTATAATATAAACTTACAGTACCAACAACAGTGATGACAGTTAATAAATTCTAAAGCTTCCTGTTGACATTACTTTTATCTTCTATAGCCAACCCTTATGTAATTTCTTTTTAAACACATAGTATATAACTATATATTTCAGTATCACTGAAAAACAATTTTAAATGAATAAATCCGAAAATGATACAAAATATATCTATTGCCATTAAAATAATACTTAATTTTGTAATTTTATAGGCAAATGCGAGCTACTTACTCACAAGGTGTGCCAACAACGCCAAATTTCCCCGTATAGCCGTTATTTATAGTAAATAAAGTAGCTGACTTGCATAAGATCACGTGTGGTATGTGTTTAAAGTATTTTTCATTATGAAAGATACTTGAAAATGATAAAAAGTTATTTAAATTCGAGTCCCTCCGCTGAGGTCTCAGAAACCTTAAGAGATACGAAGTCTGTTAAGTTGAGTATTTTATTACTGAGCAATAATTTAAAAATTATTGAACAATCTATTTTATTTAAAAAAAAAACAAAAAACTAACAATTTCAGTTTTCAGCCATAATTTGTTTGTTATTAACAATTCATGCTGATTTTAACGATTTATAGGATGGTTGAATTTTACTGGCAGAAACTGCTGTTATTTACAAAATTTTAATAGATGACCATGGAAAAATGATTTTAATCAACTAAGTCACATGTCGTGTAGGTACAATTTCTCAAGTACTACAAAATAACCTATACCCGAGTTAAATACTGGCCCCTTTTGACATAGCTATTAGTGTCAAAAGTGACATTTTAAGCACAAGTAAATAACATAACTTTTTCCAATATCTACTTCTAAGGCTGTATTTTATCTATGAAAATCTCCATGGTAAAGTAACATTTTAATGATTAGGGAGTATAAAATGCTACTTTATTCACTAGTGAATAAAATAGTCCATAATCCATAGCAACTAACAAAATAAATACGTGCTACCGTTGTAACTAGTACAAAACCGATACATGATATTTAGTTAAAACTATTTATTTAATTTTAAAACTTATTTATTTAACTAAATGTAGGAATTGGAAAAAATTTTGCCTACCACACGTGAATGAAGAGATTTTATCCATTCAAGGAAATTATTGCTTTTGGCGTGCAACGTAAAAATTATAGCACAAGATGCAAATCACTGACGATAGAACACGACCAGGGCCAAAAACGCTGGTTACACCTGAAGTGCATACGGAACTTTATGTAGAATTGAAATTAATTGTTAAAAAACCTTTCTGTTTTGGCAGTGACTGCATTTAAACAAAAAACGCACCTCCCCCCCCCCCCAATTAAAGTCGATTATTTATAATCGATCGAATAAACCTGTATAACCACAGAAATAAATTTAAAAACTTGAGTGACGTCAACAGGCCGAAAACATTTTTATGGCTCGAGGACGAAAAAGACTTTGTTGGTTTATGCCTGAAAATTATGTTTAAAAAACACTTCTCTTGGATCTATCGTACATAAATGTACATTTGTTTTCGTGAAATGTTGTTTGAATTACTGTTATTTACTTTTCAACCAGTTAAGTAGGTCAAAAAAATAATGCACCTACCTAATGCAACACATCAAAAAGTTGTTTTTTAGTAAAACGAAATTATTTTTATATTATTTGATTTTTAAGTTACTTATAGTTGCATTCATAAATTAGGAACTATTCCATAGCCATACTAGATAAAAATAATTTTTGATCATACTACAATTCTAAAAAATATTTCCTGCAAGTACATAAAATTGCCACTCAGAACATAAAACATTTGCAACATACTCTCTAATTCAAAATCTGTTTTTGTCAGTGAGGACCATTTTTGGAACAACCATCTAGTATGTTATACATCATTGAAATTAACATATAAAATTATATTATTTATTATAAAAATCGAATTTTACGACCATAAGAAAAATTTAAACTGAAGATCATTCTGCAAATCCTAGAATGTGGTGAAAAATAGTGATGTGTCGATCAGGTTGGACCGGTACAAAGAAATGAATCCGGGTCAGGATCGATTTGGATCGAATCCAAGTTTCCAGTCCGGATTCGTTCCGATGATCGAAAAGGTGGCAAAGGCGTCAATTCTCGCGGACATTCATTCCTTTGGCGTTGCGTTATTTAATCCAATACAATGTTTTCTGAAGGTTGACGGGCAACGGGGCACATGACACGACCGGAATTGCATGCTTTTTTATCAGTTATCAGTGATTTATGGCTTTTGGCGTCTTTATAGGTGCCCATTTAAAGTTTGAAACAAAAACGTACGTACGTAGTGGTCCATTTTTAAAAGTTGAGTAAATCAGATTTTTAGTTAATTAAGTACAATTTGGTAATGGTGCTTACAAGTAGGTATACGTTAAGAAACTACAATTAGCTGGCACATGCTTACGTTTTATAGCGAATGTCATAGGATGGCAGATTTAAAGCTGAAATGATGTCATATCAAAGAGCATATAATGAGGTCATATTTAAAGCTGAAATGATGTCATTTTCTTTTCAGGACAGCCGCGACAGTGATCTGATCAAAATTGAAAGAAAAACAAATATAATTAGAATCCCTACGTAAATTAGTTACCTACTAGAAATGCATCAATGTGATTTCATGATGCTCATATTTAGATAGAAAGCCCTGGGTAAAATACGCTCGGTTTCAAAACTTAAATGATTTAAGAAATTAGTTAGGGTGGAACTTTCCACACTAGGCTAATGGCATGATAAGTGCACTTTTCTTAATTCACAATAAATTGTTTACTTACCTCCCAACTGTTTTTTAATTGTACAAGCTAAATCACTGTCACAACGCGCCAGACACCAACACTCCCAGAGCAGAATATATCCTCTTTGGAAATTACAATGCAAGCAAATTTTACGTACACGCGCAACTGATTTGTGGCAGATTCGCGCAGCATGCCACAGTTAATTGTGCACTTATAAAAAAACACACCGGTAGGGGGCGCGGATTTCAGTAACTTCTTGATGTGTCACAAATATAGTCATTCTGTACGATTTTACACATTTGAGCTGGACCCCACTTGTGACATATTTTCTATTATATTTTAAAAACAACCCCACCCCATAAAGAATGCTATCGCAATTGGGTTTCCGCACGAAAAAAATTGTGGCATATCGAAAAATATGCCACAATTCCAGGATAGGCCACAATTCAGCGCTATGCATGCGCGATATGCCATAGTTAATGGCACACGTGAGCGCACACACACACACACACACACACACACACACACACACACACACACACACACACACACACACACACACACCCACACAGACACACACACACAGCGACCCAAAAAAACATACATGAACCAAATATCAAAACTCTACCAAAACTTTCCCCTATTTTCTACCATTTGACTGGACTATAGTTTCACGGCGCTCTCGCGGCTGAACGATTAATCGGAGAAAAAACCATCAAGTACATAAAATTTACGAAATTTTATTCTCTTTTATTTCATATAGGTTGAGTATTTACGAAAATAGATAGTTCTCAATTAATTAAAAAAAAACTAAAGAAAAATGGTTTTTTACACCGTTTTTGCTTAAAAAAACAAACGTGTTTCCGGTCAAAATTCTTGTTGGAAAACCTGATATTCGTGTACCGCGACCCAAAAAAACATATAGGAACAAAACATTAAAACTCCACCAAAACTTTCCCCTATTTTCTACCATTTGACTAGACTTAGGACTAGAGATTAGGATATAAGGTTGGTGATTGCAAACCCGTAATAGTGAAGTTTTGTCGGCGTACCGTAAAAACGGAAATATTCCGTGCTAAAAGAAGATTGAAGGGGACAAAAATTATCGTTAGAGAAGATCTCACCCACAAACGAATGTTGGTCGTTAAGGAAGCAATTTCTAAATATGGTAATGCTAATGTTTTTACCAACAATGGGAATATATTTGTTAAGGTTAAAAATAAAATTCAAAAAGTCACCGCTTTAGACGATCTAAAATTATTATAATGTATTTTAATGTTGCAGTAGAATGACAAGTTTGTTTATTTTGTGTTCGTTTATTGGTCTTATATTTACTTTTACTAGTTACACTCGCGTAATTGGAGCACTAGTGAGCTAATTATCAATTAAGTTTTAAGTATTATTGTTTTTTTTTGTGTGTGATGTGCTGCTATCTACACAAATATATTTTTAGTTGCTTATTATTTTTCTATTAAGTTAAAAAAACTTGCAAATATCAATGGTTTATAAAAATATTAGAATTGCACATGTTAATGTCAGGTCTTTGTTGCCTAAAATAACAGAGGTAAAAACTTTTATACAGCAAAATAAAATAGACATTCTAACTATTTCTGAAACATGGTTAAACGCAAATATTTCCAATTTAGATACAAATATTGAGGGTTATGTTTTTATTCGGAATGATCGTTGTGGACGTGGAGGAGGTGTTGGTATTTACATACAAAAGTACATTAATTTTTCGCGTATTGATGTTGGTCGTGTAACTTTTGAGAAAATTTGGATATCTGTAAATTTTTCAAAAACAAAATTCATTATCGGTACTCTTTATAATCCTAATCAAAAAGACTACAAATTATTTCTTGACGAAATTGAAAATTCTATTATTGCTTGCATGTCTTATTCTGAACATATAATCTGTTTAGGTGATTTTAATATAGATTTTTTAAAACCGCACCACACCTCTACAGCATACATGCAAAATTTACTCGAATCTCTTGGTTTTTATCAAATTATTAATCAACCTACAAGGGTATCAAACAATTCTGCTTCGCTTATCGATATAATAATTGTATCTGATAATTCATTAGTTGTTGATAGCGGTGTAATTGATTGTCATCTAGCTGACCATGATCTTGTGTTTTGTGATATTAAAATCGATGTACCTGCCCAAATTGCATCAAAAATAACGTTTCGTAATTTCAAAAAAATTAATCTTGACTTATTTCAGGCTGACTTTAACGCTATGCCTTTTCATTACATATTTCGATCACCTGACGTTAACGAAAAATTGCGATTATTTATTGAAATGATTTTGCAGTTGTTTGATAAACATGCTCCTCTTAAAACCTGTAACTTCACTAAATCATATGCCCCCTGGATAACTGACAACTTAAAATACCTTATGTCGTTAAGAGATAAGGCTAAAGCCAGATTTCGAAAAACTAAATTACTTCAGCACTGGGAGTACTATAAATCTTTGCGAAATTTATCTACCCTCTCATTAAAGAATGAAAAGAAAGCATATTTTAATTTTGTATCATCTAATCGTGATAGCACCGCTTTATGGAAACATTTAAATATTCTCGGCCTTAGCAGAGAAAAACATACCGTTATACCAGAAAATCTGAAGGATCTTAACATGATCAACGATTACTTTGTAAATGGTATTCCCACTGTTAATAATAATGGACAGACAGTCCCTATCGACATTTATAAAGAGACCACCTACAAAAATTTAAATTTTACCTTTTCTCCGGTTGATACCACAACTGTATTCCAAATTATGAATAAATCAAATCAAATGCATTTGGTAATGATAATATTAATATAACTATGTTAAAGCTGTGTTGTCCGGTTATAATTCCCTACGTCACCCATATTATTAACTCTTGTATTATTAGCAATATTTTCCCCCAGTGTTGGAAACATGCAATTGTCATGCCACTTCCTAAAAATAAGCAACCGACCAAAATTAATGACCTACGTCCCATTAGTCTTCTTCCGACGTTGTCCAAACTATTTGAAAAAGTTATTCACTTTCAACTTAACACTTTCATTAATAATAATAATGTTTTACCTCCGGTGCAATCTGGTTTTCGATCTGGCTATAGCTGTACTACTGCTTTGCTAAAAGTAACTGACGATATTTTAGGTGCCACTGACGAGGGCAAGGTCACTGCACTTGTGTTGTTAGATTATAGCAAGGCATTTGACACAGTGAATCACGACACTCTTATCATGATTCTAAAATACCTGGGGGTTGGTCACGCTGCTACCTCTTTAATCGCAAGCTATCTTTGTAATCGAACACAATCTGTCAGTTTGGACAATAATATGTCTAGTTCACTATCAGTGAGTCAAGGAGTTCCACAGGGATCAATTCTGGGCCCCTTGTTGTTTTCAATATATACATCTGTGTTTATGCAACATGTTAAATTCTCAAAAATTCATATCTATGCGGATGATACTCAGTTATACCATTCATTTAAAGCAGCAAACTGGAGGAATGCTGTTGATGAAATAAATTTGGATCTGCAGTATATCTATGATGTTTCCGTTAAACACTCACTTAAGATAAACCCCGACAAATCTGCCGCGTTACTGTTCGGTAATAAAAATATCTGCCATAATTTAGTTAATATTGCTAACATTAATATTAATAATGTTAAAATTCCTTTCGTGACTAAAGCCAAAAGTCTAGGTTTAACGCTAGACAATACTTTCCGTTATAGAGATCAAATATCCAAATATATTTTTCAGAGTTACCAACATCTTAGAAAGCTCTATCCTCATAGGTCATATTTAAACTGCGAAACTAAAAAAAAATTGTGCGAAGCTTTTGTTCTTTCGCAATTCAATTATTGTGTTCCTGTGTATCACTCAGCATTAGACGCCATTACCACCTATAGAATCCAAAAGATTCAAAATGCTTGCTTGAGATTTATATACGGCATTAGAAAATATGAGCGTATATCTTACAAGCTAGCTGATGCAGGTTGGCTGACAATGCAAAATCGTAGAATACTGCAGTCCCAATATCTCTTTCATCAAATTTTATCAAACAAGAAACCTCCTTATTTATACAATAAGATTACCTTTAGAACTGATGTTCATAATATTTCTACTAGATTTAGAGGCCAAATTTCACCACCTCTCCATAAAACAACCTTATTCGAGCGGTCATTCTCGTTTCAGATATATGCAATGTATAACAGTTTACCTTTTAATCTTAAAGTCTACAGTTCTAAAATATTTAAATCAAAATTGTATTTAGACCTTTTGCAAAAACAATAACTTGTTTACCGAACTGTCCACAAGTTAATGCCATATTTTGTTTGTTTGTTTGGATAACAGTACATCTTTTCAGCGTTAAATATTTTTTTGTTTCACCGTCACAGGATATCTTTAGTTTTTATAAGGTTTGTTTTAGGGTTAGGAATTCATTCTGTGTCATTTTATTCTTTTTTTTCTCAAGGTTTAGATGGTAGAACAGAAGTAGGGTTAACCAAAACTGAATCTCGCCTTGTGGTTGATGTGCTTTTGCAATAGATTAGTTCTTTTTTTTTGTGTACTCATGTGTATTTGCTTCTTGTATGAGCGCATCAATAAAGTTTATTATTATTATTATTATTATTATTTCTTTATGATGCTATAACTTAAAAACAAATGAAAATCAGATAACAACAATTGATTTTTTTACATTATTTTCACGTGTATAATACATTACTGGAGTTTGATCCGTTGCTCCCGACTCACCCTGTATATCTGCTACCCATTAAAAGGTGATTTTCTTCTGTTTTTCAGGAGGGTTTGGAGACTTGTATATTCTGTCTCTTTATATCTCTTTCTTTTAAATAATTCTTCTACTGCATTCACACCGTCGAATCTATTTCTTACTCTTTCATTTATTCGTGTAGCAATAAGCATGTCACTGAAACTTTCAAACGTTCTTTTACATATGGAATAGTTAAATTATATAATAACCTTAGATCAGACTTGAAACATTTAGCATTGCTTTGCTTTAATTTTCTCCTGAAACGAATGCTTCTAAATATATAAGAAAACAGTAATTAAGAAGTTATTAAGTTTCTGTTTATATACATATGCGTAAATAATAATAATAATAATAATAATAAAGTTTTTTAGCCGTTAAGGTACACCTTATTATACATCAGATAAAGAAAACATACATACATACTGATATGATAATTTAAAATATATATAATTGCAGCAGTGAAGGTAACGGCTAAAAGGCAGACAATCACAAAATGCTTAGTAAAGCTTTTTGTTCTTCCTTGCCTGCCTACATGTGAGTTTCAAATGAAAAGTAAAATGTTGATTAACGGACACTAGTGCTAATATAGATAGTAAATAAATAAAAAAAGAAAAGAAAACGAAATCTATTTAACACGGTGGTGATATCATTCAATCCTATGATTGTTTCAGCTGTAACATTCGTTTGAGTTTAATTTTAAAAGAGTTGAGGGATGTCGCCCCAATATTACAGAGTCCACTGTTCCATTCCCTCGCCACATTGTATGAAAAAGACCTCTCGAATAAAGCAGATTTATGAACAGGAGGAGTAAGTAAACCCTTGTATCTAAGATTTAGATTATAGACATCTGTACGGAATTGTAAACGCTCATAAAGGTAGTGTGGTATTTTTTTAGTGATTATTTTGTAATAAAGACATGCAGAATGCAAGCGACGCCTGTTGTACATGTTTAACCATTTTGTACATGTTTAACCATTTGTACATGTTTAACCATTTGTACATGTTTAACCATTTTGAGATGGTATCACTTTACTTATATATGTTACCGGAAATGTATCTAATCCGTCATTATATAGAATTCCTAGGAAATGTATATAATGCCTAAAATCGCCAGGAAATGTATGAAATACATTTTATTATACACCTTTCCTAGGAATTGTGTACATTTCCTAAACTGGAATCGGAAATGTGTTAAATTCGGGATGTCATGTCGGTAGGTTAGGTTAGGGTAGGTTAGGTTAGGTTAGGTTAGGTTAGTAGCACTAAAAAATTGTCACACTGCTAAGGAAAACCTCAGTTCATCTGTGTTTTATTTTTCATTCATTCACAAATTCTACAGTATAATGTAGATTTTCATATATTTCCTAGTACGATTTAGGAATTCCATACAATGCCTAGGAAATACATACATTTCCTAGGAAATATATGTATTAAAAAACCTTTGACAAATTATTTAACACATTTCCTAAATTGACTCGGCATTATATACAATTCCTAGGTTTCATACATTTCCTGTAACATATATACATATTCATTTATAAGTTTAAGTTTAAAAGTTTACGTTGGAAGTTGTGTACAGGACAGGTTGAGTGGAAGAGCAACGCTCAGGTAACTGAGTAGCTGAACTGCGCCTTTTATTACTTTTCTTTCTGTATGCATGTATATATAAACATTTATTACTATGTAGCAATAAAGACATGTATTTATTTATTTATTTATAAGTAATCATTCTTTAACTTGATACCTTCATTTCAGCAACTTTTCGTAATAAGGGCAACGTTACTTGCCTTTCCCGTGCCTGACCCCGACCCTTTCGTGTTCTGTGAAACGCTATTTTAAGCCGCCTTCCCACGGCGCGAGGCTCGGCGAGCGGCGCGTGGCTCACCAAGCCACGCGTCGCCAAGCTTGGTCGCGCCTGGACCATTCCCACGGCGCGCCGAACCTCGAGCACGTTAATAATATAGAGGCTCGGGCAACTTTAAACCGAGACTACCACTTCTATATGCAGCTGAAAATGGACAACCAACAGAGGCGTATAAGTGCTTGTGCCGCGTATTATATTATGATGAGTGGACAATACTTAATAAATAAAGAGTCGGAGAAAAAAAGAAGGCGCTGGTGGATGTCATCGTATAATAAAAGTAGGAAAAGGTAAGTTGATACGTTTATGTTTAATGTGTGATATTATTAATTGGGTTTTATTTTGAGTTATTTGTATTATTGGTCATTTGTTATTTACAGATATAACGCTACAGATATGCTGCATGACCAGGCGCGGATGGGCATTAAAAGATCAACCGGGCATCAAGAGAGGTCTGGCGCGCCTCCCCCCCCCCCCCAATCGAAAATAGTGAAAAATGAAAAGTTGAAATTCCTTTATTAAATGATATAAAAAAAACAAATCGTTTGATAAAAAATATTTATGTAATAACACAACACAAATTTTCAAAATTATTTTGGGGATAAATAACAAATTTTTAAAATAACAATATTTTTGGAGTAGGTAAGATAAAATTAAAATAATATGTTTTCTCTAAAAAATTCTTAAAATAACAATTGATTTTTAAGTAGCTTCGAGCGGTTTGCAATCGATGATGTTGTCTTGATCGATGTTTTCTAAAACGTCTTTCTTGATACTCATAAGCAAGAAGCTTGAAAGCTTAGTTAGCGAAAATGCAGTAGTTTGATCTTGATTATGAACTTCGGTACTTTTGGTAGTTTCTTGAACATCAAGGGGTGTAGAATCCTTCTTGTTCATAAATTGATCTAACTTTTTACAACTTTCAGCGCCTTTTTCCAAATCCAGCTTGCGCTTCAGCCTCACACGTTCGGCGCCGCCCATTTTTTTTAATTCCTTGTTTATTCGTGAATACAGAATACTAACAGCATTCAACTTTTCTAGAAAACGAAAAAAAAAAATTCGTTCGGTCAAATACATGAGTTTCCAATTTGTCAAAAGATAGGTAAATACTTACGGTTTATTCGAGATAGAACTTTCCAAATCACACAAAACAAAGAACAAGAAACAAGAATAATAAATCATCAAAAATTACCAAACCGGCGCTGTTAACTATATACAGAATTCAGATCACACGCACGGATAACAGTAGTTAGGCCAACAGTGATAAAACCGGATAAACCCGTATTTCCAGTTCAGTATCAGTAGCCGACTGGGCTGGTGCAAGATTAGAAGACAGTATTCCTGGAAATATAAGCGCGTCTCAGCGTTACATGCACCTGCTCCGACTGCTCGTATATCGTATCATGATTCGTTATACGTTAACTGATCATTGTTGCCAACTCTTCGCAAGTTGTATTCCCGAAATTGGTACTAAAAGTCTCTATTTTCATATCAAAAGTCGCCAAATACGAAATACGCACATTAGAAAATCAAGCATTTTTTTTTTTTTTACAGAATAAAGAAATACGTAAACTACTTATGAATATAAAAATAAAAACTTACCTATTTATTTAAGGAAAAAACAATTGAACGTTCTAATTCATCGTACCAAGTGATTACAATTGACAATGACAAATTGTGCAATGTGCAAACGTTGCAAAGAGTAAAGATAAAGCTCCTTTAGGATTTAATTTCAAATCTCCGGCGTCATGAGCGCAAATATGACCGTCTGGTCACGTACGAAATACAAATCAATGTCAGGTAAACATAATATAATTTCAGGCGTTAATCATATCAGTATAACAAATTTGCAAATAATATTTTGAAATTCTTTCGTATATGAAAATTGTTGAGGATAAATTTGTAGCTTTAGAAATATTGAAATTAATAAATTTTTACATATTTTTTTAAATTGCGAATAATACCCTAGAATTTCAAACTAAAATATATCAAAAACGCTAGAAAAGTCGCTAATCGCAAATTCCAATTTTTTTTAGCTAAACCACTTGTTAAATACCCTAGATTTAGCGACTTTTCGCCGTTTTTGGCAACACTGTAACTGATTCAATTTATTTATTTTATATTTCTTTTTTATCGGATGTGACCGGCGCGGCGCCAAAAACGTCAAAAACGGCCCCGGCGCTGCGGGAAAATGCCCGGTTTGCCTTATGGCCCATCCGCGCCTGTACATGATTTTAAAAAAGAGCCTTCGGGAGCATTTATAAATTTTTGTAGAATGTCGGCAACAGATTTTGAATACCTGTTAAACAAAATTGGCCATGCAATTGGAAAATCCGATACGAATTTGCCAGAATGCATCCCTATACAAGAAAGATTTGCAGTGACTATGCGATTTATTGCTTCGGGAGACAGCTTTACAAGTTTGTCATACTTGTTTAAGTTTTCTATCCAGACAGTATCCAGATGTGTGCATGAAGTATGTACTGCTTTAATGCGTGAACTAAAAGACGAAATAAAGGTAAGAAAATATTTATTATATGAATTTGATTGAGTAAGTGATTATTCCGGGTGACGATGAGACTAGGGCCATGCTTATATCATCTTTATTTATGAATCGATAGGGATGAAACTTCACACGGGACATAATGTCTGATTGACAGATAGATACAGTTAAAATGGATGACTTCCAGTTTCACCGGAAGCGCCACTAACCGTGATTTATGAAATAGATCGCCTTGCCTATTTTGTTTTTTGGAATGTGCGGCTGAAATTACATACGATGGTATTGCCAAAGCTTTGTTTTCCTGAACATGGAATTATTTCTTTAAAATTTTATTTTGTATCGTAGAATGCTATGAGTGGAGAAAATTTGTTGTAATTGACTCTCATAATAATAACTACTTTATGGTGCCTACCAAGGTCCATCGTGCCATTATATAAAAAATTTAATTACTAATCTAAAGATATGCATTAGTCTATGCACTAGTTTATTATTATGTAAAACTGATTTTTTATTAACACATTTTAAAAATATTTTTGTGTAATGCCTAAGCAAATTTGGCAGCACTGTCGTATGTAATTTGAGTCGTAGATTCCGGAAAACAAAATATACAGGCGATCCATTTAAAAAATCAAAGTTAATGACATTTCCGGGTAAAACCGAAAGTCGGCTATTTTGACTATATCTATCTGTCCATCTGAAACTATGTTTAATATCCAGGCAAAGAATTTCATTCATATCCGTTGACAACCAAAGGAGATGGAGATATGGCCCTGGCCTCATTGTTAGCCAGTAAGTTAATACAAAAAACAACAATTTATACGAATAAGTAGTAATATAATAAAAAATAAATGAAATTTTTCTCAGATAAAAATAAAACAAAAACCAATCTTTCAAAGCAAACTCTGGAATAAATGAATTTATCTTCATGAAAGTAAATGTTCTATTTCTGTTTCGTTGTTTTCTGGTACTGCAGAATACTGAACGAAGTACTCCTGTGATTGTATGAGAGAAGATGGCGGCTCGATTGGTAATGGTTGTGTGAGAGGAGATGGTGGCTGGCTTAGTGATGTTTGGGGATATGGAGATGATGACTGGCTTCGTGATGAGTGTGAATATTGAGATGGTGAATGGCATGGATATGATTGAGAATGAAGGGATGATGGAAATCCTATAACTGACTAATACGGTGAAGACTGGGAGAAACCTGCTGATTGACTGTAAGGCGGTTGAAACGGTGGATGTGACGCATAGAATGCAGATGGTATCCCAGAATACGCATATCTTGAGTACGATGACTGTTTGAGCCGATGCATCAAATGCTCTTAATTGTTTTGCTAGTAGTTGTGTATACCGTCTGTTCTATAAAAAAGGCCCCGCCTTCTAGCTACTTTATTATTTATTTTAGACCCAATAAACCTTATATCAAATCAAATGGCACATAAAAACCTACATTTTAACACTATCAAAATTTTTTTATCTTCTATTGTTTCAGAGTGGTGTCGTCACGTTAAATTACACTGTATATATTTTTTGACATTTTCTGGTAGAGGTTTTTTTTCTCTTTTCAACAATATAAATATTTTATGCCCTTACATAAGAAAATTTTCGAGAAAAATTAAAAAACTTTTTTATCGGTGGGAGGCCACCATACAAAACTATAAACAAAAGTGTAACTCAGAAAAACAAAACAATAAACACTTTAGATTATTCTGAAATCTGACAGTTAAAGCGTTTGGCTACTATTTGTTTTGTTTTTCTGAGTTACACTTTTGTTTACAGTTTTGTATCATGGCTTCCCACTGTGAAAAAGTTTTGTAATTTTTCACGAAAATTTTTTTATGCAAGTGCATGAAATATTTATATTGTTGAAAAGAGAAAAAAAACCTCTACCAGAAAATGTCAAAAAATATATACCATGTCATTTAAAAAAATTGCACGTGACGTCACCACTCTGAAACAATTGAAAATAAAAAAATTTTGATAGTGTTAAAATGTAGGTTTTTATGTGGAATTTGATTTGATATAAGGTTTATTGGGTCTAAAATAAATAATAAAGTAGCTAGAAGGCGGGGCCTTTTTTATAGAACAGACTGTATAAGGTGCATTCGTCCTGCTCTGGTTGTTCTGTTATGCTTTTCAGGACTTTATACGCTTCATCCATTCGTTTCTCCACCAGCAACATCTTGCTTTGAACCTTTCGCTTTTTTGAAGGAGGCTGTTTAAACGCGTTATGCTCTTGCGTGAGAGATTGTGAGAAGGATGCTGATGGAGTAGCTATTTCACTTGCGTTACTATTTTCCGAGTCTTCGTTGGGGGTTTCCGCTTCACTTGCGTTCGTTTCTGTTTCTTCACTATTTTCACTTTCTTCTGTTTCCTAAAAAATCGTTTAGTTCAATGATATTACAGTATGCTGAAATAGTTAGTTTCATAACAAGCGTCGAAAGTAGCAAATATCGTGTGAGTGTTGATTAGGCAAACGAGGACGTAGGGTAGCGAAGCCCGAGTGGATCTAAAACACGAGCACATATATTTGCACTTTCGAGGGAGTTATGAACACTATTTTTTAGACGACTACACAAAGTAAATTCTAGTTTTAAGAATTGTTTTTATTTCGTTTACAAAATTGATTATTATATTATTATTGGTACAATTATAAAAAATGAGAGCTTGTTGGGAAGAATAGCAACGTTTAAAGCGTCTGGATTATTTGACTAACTTTGTGCCGTTACGATATGACTAGTTAGTAGAATATAATCGTGCTAGTGTATGAAATTGTCAACTTTCTGTAGTAGGCTGTTGTCGCGATAATGTTACTTTCATACGTGATCGTCTAAAAATTAAATATAATTTTAGTATGACAACTTTTACCTTTTAGGTGCCTAATACAATTGAAAATGGCTGCAAATAGCAAGAGAATTTGAAGAAATGTGGAATTTTCCTCATTACATAGGCGCCATATACGGCAAGCATATAGTAATCCAGTGCCCTATTAACAGTGGTTCCGAATTCTACAATTACAAGGGTACATTTAGCGTAGTGCTGATGGCTTTAGTGGACGCGAATTATTGTTTCACATTCGTCGATATAGGATGTCAGGGACGAATAAGTGATGGTGGGGTATTTAGAAATTCTTCTCTTTTTAAAAAACTGGAAGAAAACCAATTATGTCTCCCACCAGATAAGCCACTTCCACTGAAAGATGAGCCTTTGCCCTACGTATTTGTGGGCGATGATGCTTTTGCGTTGAATACGAATATGATGAAACCATTCCCTGGCGTTTATGATAAAGGAAGTCCTGAAAGAGTTTTCAACTATCGGCTTTCACGTGCTCGCAGAGTGGTTGAAAACGCTTTCGGAATCATGGCCTCTGTTTTTCGCTTATTTAGAAAGCCAATTTTGCTTGAACCAAATAGGGTTTGTGATATAACAAAAACCTGCGTTTTACTACATAATTTTTTAAGAAGAAGTAGAACTTCAAATACATCATATTCGCCACAAGGTTTATTTGATAGAGAGATTGAAGGAGAATTTATTCCTGGATCATGGCGCAATGACCAAAGTGATATCACTTCTCTATTGCCCCTACGAAGACTGGCGAGGAAACCAGGACATGAAGCAAAGGAAATTAGAAAATCTTTTGCCGAATACTTTTTGTCAAATGGCGCAGTATCTTGGCAGGATACATTTTGAGAAAATAATATTATTTTACTTTTTAAGATATCATTGATACAATATTTTTGCCTATACTTTCTAACTTTGTATTTCGATACGTTTTCAGTAAGTCGATTAATTTTTGTTATATATTGTCATACTTTTATAATAGGTACATCTTAAATATAAAACTCCAGATGAGAAAAGAGAATTGTTCAAATTATTGTTTTTTCTATACCCAATTTATCTGTTTTAACGAAATAAAATATTTTTTACGCCGGCATTTAAATTTGTTTCCTTCAGTATACATTTCAGTTATTTAATTGTGGTAATGTAAATTATTATACTTGTACAGTAATAAATAAGAGTTATTTAACCAACAAGTGTGTTAATGAAGACGATTAATAAGCGAAACTGTTTAAAGCACGAACGAGCGATAGCGAGTGAGTGCCTTTAATAGTTGAGATTACTAATCGCCCATTAACAAACGAGTTGATTACAAAATTTTTTTGTTGACCGCAAAATCTTTTTTTGTGGCGAAAAATTTGATTAATACAACTAACCTCCATGCAAAATATCATCAAAACGTCAAAATCACAAAAACAGTTAATTAATGAAAAAGAGTGTATTAATCAAAAACAGTGTATTAATAGATCTATTAATCCATCATTTAAAAAAACAGTTAATTGATGAAAAAGAATGTATTAATCAAAAACAGTGTATTAATGACGTCTATTAATCCATCCTTTTTTAAGAAAAATAATTCATTAATATTGAAATTAACTAGCGGTCAATGAAAAAATAAAAATTAATACATACTTCTGAATGGGTTGTTCTCCTAAGTTTGTATATTTCATGTAGGAATTTTGCCATTTGGTTGTATGCAAACCATTCAGGTTTAAACACATCTTTCGTACCAGTGCCGATTTTCCTACTGCTTTTAACTTTGGTTAAAAGTTTTCGGAACGTAGCCATTACGGAGTCCCTCTTCTTTTTTAGTTCCGCTAAGGAATGCTCTCCAGAAAAAATGTTCTGAATCCTCTTCCACGCATCATGGATCTCGTTTCTATCTTTATGGTTTTCATGACTAGGATTCCAAATTACAGCTTCCTGTTCATAGATTTCCAGAAATTCTATTACTAATTCATTTGACCACTCCATCTCTGTAAACATGATGACGAATTTTAATAATAAGCTCAGTTTGAGTAAAAGTCATTTCTAAATTCAGCCTATTGTATAATATAACCTAACATAAACAACATCTTCTTTCAAGCGTTGCTTATGTTACGCTATATTAACAACTAATACAAATTTACGTACCTTATCAAAGATTATATTGACACAATTATTTTTATTAATTATGTGGAAAATCCTCAGTGGATACACTACGCGGGAGAAATGTACAAATGCCACTCAATCAAAACCATCACATTATATTGTAGTAGTAGCCGAATCACGAACAGGTTGATACAAGTTCGTACTCGTTGGAACGCTATATCACGAGCCGTAGCAGGGAATCGGGCTCCTCAAAAAACCTTTCTAAAATGATGGGGTGTGGACTCGAAGATATAGTTTAAAAAATATGTACATTATCTGGAATGACCTTGCGAATCTAAATCTGAAGGGCTCCATTCTTTTTGCGATTGTAAAAAAGCAGAAAAAAATAATTTCCGAAATTTTTTTTAATACTAAAAATTTATTAATTTTATGCGTACATCGCATTTGCAAGCTTAGTTTTGAATATTTTTTTATTAATTTTTAAACCATTGGAAAGATTATTCTTTCTAGATTCAGATGATGTCAAAATAATCACAAAACTAAGTTTAGCAAATGCTACAGAAATTGTTTAAATAAAGCGTAACAGGAATGTGGGGTATACATTTCGGCATCGAGATATTTTGAAAACGGTTGCACATAAAGGCATACTTCCAGCATATGAAATGTATACAAAATAATGGAGAAATTTTTAATGAAAGAATTACCTCTATTGCTTTATTCGTGTAAAAAATAGGATTTATTTTTGTACATCGTTCCGTTGTTTTCCGCTGCGTGTATTGAATTTGCCCAGCATAATAGATATCTACTAATCTACTAATAATGCAGTTCTGAGTTTTGGCACAAATATTCTTTAGTACCCTAGCAATAACCCTTTAAAAATCCCGGCCTTTAGGGTTCCGGCGTAATATCAAGGAGGCCTTAACAGTACTTTAAAAACATATTTTGTTCAGGTAAAGTACGTTTTCTCTTTCGAACATGGCAAAACATTATTAAGAAAAGCTATTCAGAATCGAGAATTATCGCCCTATGCAAAATTACAGAAACATCGCGTTACTTTTATAAAACCTTGTTTATTAGAAGAATTTTCAAAAGTGCTTTATCTCATATGTTGTTTTTTCTATTGAAAATATTGAAATATGATTTTGTAACCTATTAGTATAGGCCTATATGGAAAATAAAACTTAACAACTATTATTATTAAAATACAAAACCATAAAATTTAGCTTGCAATAAAAAGTGTGTTATTTTTTAAGTAGGTAGCGTTAGCACAAACATGATCAATATCATTTCTTGTGAACTGGTAGTTTCCTCTTGAATTTCCTTGTGGTTATAGCTGCTTTATGAGAAAAGCACTGTATTAGTTTTATATTTTTATATTTTCTCCCTTAAGTTATAATAAATAAATGATATGGCTATAATAAATCTTTGAATATGATTTTTAATTATTTGAATAAATTAAACAGCCCTAAACTAACATAGTTTTTGTAATTTCCCTGGCTATACTGTAATAATACTTACATTTCTAATTTTAATTTACTCTCATCTCAGGGTAAGGTCGCGGAATCTAATTAAAAAAAGAACGAATATGAACTTGCTGTTACTATTATTACTAATTAACTACGTTTGGCTATCAAAATTATTTATTTATGGTAATATTTTAAAATGAATCATTTAATTGTAAGCACTCTGTATATCGTTATTTTTCTAATAAGATTTAACAAGTGGGTTATATTATTTAACTGATGGGAACAAATACAAAACCAAAGTGGTTTGAGAATACGTAAACAAGCTGACAATTTTAATTAATTTCTCGATGTCCGCTCAACTAACTCTGTTGCTATGCGATAACAATGGAATGTAAGTATTTTGCGTCATAAACAAAACACTTCCATCCACGCCACGAAGCGGAAGTGACGTTCTAAGGGAGGCTAACCAAGCAGATTCACAAAACTAACACTTTTAGGAGGTAATTCTAACCTTTTGATGACTTCTCCGTTGAAAATAGGGCTACCTGCCTCTCGCTGGAACTTCCACGATGCTCTGGACCACTCGTTATTGTTTGCCTGCAGTTAGTAAGACTCAAATCTGCGCTGGAACCTACTTGGTAAACGGCTGATGCTCTCGGACATCTCTGGAAGCGCTTCCAATGAAGTTGGGGCCCCAAATCTCGTGCTCCGCTGTGGTATACTCCCGCTGCTTATTCACTCGTATAAGAACTTATAAAGCTGTCTCAACCTCCGTAGAATATGCCCAAAACACCACAGCTTCCACTGCACCACTTCAACGATTCGTATTTTACCTGCCCGGAAGCCCAATGCAAGGCAAAACTTCCACAAGTAACCCAGGACACAATCACTCAATTAAACAACTCTTTTAATTAACTTGGGTATTTATTAATTCATAAAATAACTTGCTTCTCTGGGGCAGCGTGGCAATTTTACAACCAAAGCTTTCACAGAAGCTACCCCAATTATTTTGTTTACAGTTTACTCATTACATGAATTGCCAAGCCTGCTGTGATTTTATTATGTTTTAAACAAAGATAAAGCTATTCGAAAACGTCATTTTGCCATTATTTTCACGGCCTATGCTATTTCTTAACATTTCTGAAATTCAATTAGGTACTGAACATTCTTATAATAAATATTTGTTTTGCTGGTTATGTTTTTAATTACTATTAATTATTATACGAAATATAAAGATTATAAAAATGGAAAAAGTAGGTCCGATTTTCAAATCCGGAAAGGAGTTCCTTTATCGCCGATCTTATTTAATGCAGCGTTAGAACAGTCATTTAGAAAACTGAAATGGAAAAATGTTCGTAAACAGCAAACATATTAACAACAGCACAAAAGCAGCAGTAACAATTGATAGTAAAAAACTTGAATATGCAACGGAAGCAACATATCTAGGTCAGACTATATCATTTAGAAAAGCAGAGGAGAAAGAAATCCAGCACAGGATAAGTAAAACCTGGAATAAATTCTGGTCACTCAAGTATGTTTTCCAAGGGAGTTTATCAGCAAATATAAAAAATAAGTGTTCAATAAATTTGTAATACCGGCTTTGAGAGACGTGGTCATTAGACGGGCACAAAATCGGCTATTAGTGGCGCAAAATAAAATGCTGAGGTACATTTTAAAGTTAAAATTAAGTGATAGTGTAAAAGTCGAAGAAATAAAAAGACGTGTAGCATGCCGGGATATGCTCAAGTGGTTTAAAAAGCTCAAATGGAACTAGGCCGGTCATGTGGCCAGGTTGGCAAAGATCAACCACGGAATGGCCTCCAGCATTACCGAGAAGAAAACTAGATGAGAGGATAATATCAAGAAAATGCCAGGAACACAATGGATGAAGACAGCACAAGACAGTCCGAGATGGACAAAAGTCGGGGAGGCCTTTGCCCGAACGCGGGATGATTAAATGCTATTATTATTATTTATGTTTAAACTTGATATAAACACACATAAATTTTATTTTCTAAAATTTACGAAATCCAGTCGCACGTTTTTAAATGCAATTCCCATTTATTAGCAAGAAAATTTTAATGTTGCAATCACCAGTCTTTGCCTCATAATTACTAAATTTAATATGTTTAAATTAGATTAAAAATATATGTTTCAGTCCAAATTTACGGAACATTATTCATAATTTAAAAGCCAGTGTTATTACGCAATCAGACGAGTTAAAGATCAGGAAAAATGCAAATCTCCACTTCATGCACAATACCGACCTACAGTAGCAAGTTCAACGGGCGACCTTCGCTCTAGCAGGAAATAAAAACTGCAGAATTGCTACACTGCTGTTTTGTAATTTAAACACTCTGAACCAGTAAACTGTACATATGAACTTTGATATTGTTACTTCGTTAAGCATTTTAGTTTTGTATAAATACCAGTTTATTTTTATAATAAAACAATCTGCATTTAATGTTTGATTCATTCACTACGTCGCCACTCCTATACCAAGCCATAATACTGTCGAGATGTGAGGCTGCATCTCAGGAGTGGTTTTACTGTCGTCCCTTTAAGTGCCATTGACTAAGCTGGCTTAAAGCGTAAATGCAGTCTCGTTTACGCGCTTAAAATTAGGGATAAAATCAGCGCAAAGTAACGGAATCCTGAAGCAGCCTCTCAGGCAATTCTGTTCATTTATATTAATCTTTAAATTTCTGATTTTTAGTGATTACCGGTGACATTACTCACGTATAACCAATGAGCGTAATATAATTATGAGTAGGTATAATACATACAAATGATTTGCAACGCACAGTATATTCGTATCGCGATGCAAATCATTGATCGGCAAAGCGCGTCGCGCGTGAGACGCAAAACACGCAGCGGAAATAAATCGTATTTTTTGCAACAATAATTCAATAGAGATAATTCTTTCACTAAAAATGTCTCCATTCTTTTGTATACATTTCATACTTGGAAAGTATACCTTTATGTGTAATAGTTATTAAAATACCTAGATGCTGAAGTTTACAAAGCGCTTTCCCGGTACGCTTTGTTTAAACAATTTCTGCAGCACTTGTTAAAAATAGTTTTGTGTTTAATTTGCATCATCTGAATCCGGAAAGAATAAGCTTTCCACTGATTTAAAAATTATTTAGAAATATTCAAAAATAATCTTGTAGATGCCATTCATGTATAAAATTTATAAATTTTTTGTAATAAAAAAAATGCCGGAAAATATTTTTTCTGCTTTTTTGCAATCGAAAAAAAAATGGAACCTTTCATAATTAAATTCGCAAGGTCATTGCAGATAGGGTACATTTTTTAGACTATATTTTGGAGTGCACACCCTATAATCGAATTTATGGTCCCCGATTCCTGAATACCAAGTCAAGGCGAGCAAAAAGGTCGAGACGCGTTTCCTTTGACTCGTGCAAAATTTACCGCCAGTCGGCGGGAAGCCCGAGCCGCGCCAACGCGCCACGAGCAACCTCCTTCCCACGGCGCGAGGCTCGGCGAGCTTCTACCTGCTTTTGGCGAGTCTCGCGGCTTGGATGCCAATATTGTGCCATTATTTAACGAGCAGTGCCAACGCGCCGCGAGCTACACCCTTCCCACGGCACCTGCTTTTAGCGAGCCTCGCGCCGTGGGAAGAAGGTTGCTCGTGGCGCGTTGGCGCGGCTCGGGTTTCTCGTCGACTGGCCGTAAATTTTTGCACGAGTCAAAGGAAACGCGCGTTGACCTTTTTGCTCGTCTTGGCTAGGTATTCAGGAATCGGGGACCATAAATTCGATTATAGGGTCTGCACTCCAAAATATAGTTTAAAAAATGTCGGTACGCGACATTTGGGCGCCGCCCTTTGGCCGCCGCCGTTTGGGCCCCGCCCTTTGGCCGCCGCCGTTTGGGCGCCATACTTTTGACCGCCGGACGTTTGGGCGCCAGTCGTATACATTTTTAAATAGTTTGAAACTTCTAATAATGTTGCTTAATTATTTTTAATAATTTCACATAATGTCTTCTTGTAATTGTGGTAGATTATATTGTAGTTCTACTTTTTATTATGTGACTATATGTATACTACTTAAGTAACTGTAACCTGATTTTAGTTGTTATATAACAAATAATTTCTATGATGATAATATTTATTTTAATTTTCTGGAGTGGTTTAAGATTATAAATGCAAAAGTTTTCAACAAAAACTGGTGGTGGATTATATTGTAGTTCTATTTTTTATTATGTGACTATATGTATACTACTTAAGTAAATATAACCTGATTTTACTTTTTATATAATAAATAATTACTATCACGATGATATTTGTTTTAATTTTCTGGAATGGTTTAAGATTATAAATGCAGAAGTTTTCATTTTTACCTAAGCCGTAAGTTGATTGTGTTACATTTTGTGAAGTAATTGTAAATTTACTTAAATAGATACATCTATATCAAATCTATTACACCGTGAATAATGTCATTTGAAATTGCTTGCAAAAAATCATATTCCCGATAAATAACAGAAAAACCGTGGACTATTTTTAATATTTCTAAATTTCGGCGCCCAAATGTCCAGCGCCCAATCGGCGGAGCCCAAAAGTCCCGGCGCCCAAACGGCCGGCGTCCAAACGGCGGCAGCCAGACGGCGGCGCCCAAATGTCCTGCTTCGAAAAAATGTACCCTATCTGGAATGACCTTGCGGATTTAATTGTGGAGGGTTCCATTCTTTTTGCTATTGCAAAAAAGCAGAAAAAATATTTTCCGGCATTTTTTTTATTACTAAAAATTTATAAATTTTATACATGCATCGCATTTACAAGATTATTTTTAAATATTTCTCAACAATTTTTAAATCAGTCGAAAGCTTATTCTTTCCGGATTCAGATGATGCAAATTAAACACAAAACTATTTTTAACAAATGCTTCAGAAATTGTTTAAACAAAGCGTACCGGGAATGCGGGTTGTAAATTTCAGCATCGAGGTATTTTAATAACTATTGCACATAAAGGTATACTTTCAGCGTATGAAATGTGTACAAAAGAATGGAGACATTTTTAGTGAAAGAATTATCTCTATTGAATTATTGTTGTAAAAAATACGATTCCGCTGCGTGTTTTGAATTTCAGGCACGACACGCTTTGCCGATCACTGATTTGCACCGCAATACGGATATACTGTGCGTTGCAAATCATTTGTATGTATTATACCTACTCATAATTATATTACGCTGATTGGTTATACGTGAGTAATATCACCGGTAATCACTAAAAATCAGAAATTTAAAGATTAATATAAATAATAATAATAGCATATAATCATCCCGCGTTGGGGGCAAAAGGCCTCCCCAAGTTTTGTCCATCTCAGTCTGTCTTGTGCTGTCTTCATCCATTGTGTTCCTGGCATTTTCTTGATATTATCCTCTCATCTGGTTTTAGGTCTTCATCTTTTTCTTCTCGCTAATGCTGGAGACCATTCCGTGGTTGATCTTCGCCATACTGGCCACATGACCGGCCTAGTTCCATTTGAGAGTTTTAAACCACTTGAGCACATCCCGGCATGCTACACGTCTTTTTATTTCTTCGACTTTTACACGATCACTTAATTTTAACTTTAGAATGTGCCTCAGCATTTTATTTTGCGTCACTAATATCCGATTTTGTGCCCGTCTAATAACCACGTCTGTGCTCTATATGTCAAAGCCGGTATTACAAATTTATTGAACACTTATTTTTTAATATTTGCTGATAAACTCCCTTGAAAAACATACTTGAGTGACCAGAATTTCTTCCAGGTTTTACTTATCCTGTGATGGATTTCTTTCTCCTCTGCTTTTCTAAATGATATAATCTGACCTAGATATGTTGCTTCCGTTGCATATTCAAGTTTTTTACTATTAATTGTTACTACTGCTTTTGTGCTGTTGTTAATATGTTTGCTGTTTACGATCATTTTTCCATTTCAGTTTTCTAAATAACTGTTCTAACGCTGCATTAAATAAGATCGGCGATAAATCCTTTCCGGATTTGAAAATCGGTCCTACTTTTTCCATTTACCAGCAAAACAATAGTAGTTTGTATAGGCCATTCAGTAAACACAAAAACATTTAAATTTTCTTGGAGTTGGCATATATGTAAAATTTTTGTGCTAGGGATTCTATATTTTGTTTTGCAAAGGTTTCCACACCTGCATAAAGGCTACTTTGAATTTATAAATGACAATTAATAAATGTCATTATTGCAGTGTCAAAGTACATATTATTCTGGAAATTCTTACCTGAACTTTTATAAAATGTAATAAAAATACCTATTAATAAATGCTACATCAATAGTATCCAACACAGTATTTGTTTAACATCCTTAAAAGTAGTTATGACAGATGCTAATTAAATGTCACACTCTTAACCTATTTGTTTTAGTAACTGTCTGTAAGTACATTCCTAGACAAAAGATGAATTTTGGAAGTACACTCATGAAATTTTAGAAATCAAAGGCCACTTTGTGTTTTTATGTTTAGTGAACAGACTATATACCAAGGCACTGAAGTATAACTTTTTATCACGAATGTGGATTTAGTTGCCGATGCCAGTACGGCCAAGGCAAATAAACCACATGAGGAATAAAAAGGAACTTCAGTGTCGAGATGTACACTATGTTTTATTTGAAATCGAGAAATTGTGAAATTATAACATTTTAACCAACTTTTGTAGGTTATGTTCGTTCTATTGACGTTTATCTGTCGCCTCACCACCTACAAAAAAATTGTAAAACTGCCGATTTCTCGTATTTTAATGACGATTTCGGCGTACTTCACTGCCGATTTCAAATAAATATTTATTATATGAATGTTCAGTACCTAATTGAATTTCAGAATTGTTAAGAAATAGCATAGGCCATGAAAATAATTGCATAATGACGTTTTCGAATAGCTTTATCTCTGTTTAAAACATAATAAAATCAGAGCAGGCTTGGCAATTCATATAACAATGGGTAAACTGTAAACAAAATAATTGGGGTAGCTTCTGCGAAAGTTTTGGTTGTGAAATTGCCAAGCTGCCCCAGAGAAGCAAGTTATTTTATGAGTTAATAAATACCCAAGTTAATTAAAAGTGTTGCTTAATTGAGTTATTTTGTTCTGGGTTACTTGTGAAAGTTTTGCCTTGCATTGGGCTTCCGGGCAGGTAAAATACGAGGCGTCGAAGTGGTCCAGTGGAAGCTGTGGTGTTTTGGGCATATTCTACGGAGGTTAAGACAGCTTTATAAATTCTTATACAAGTGAATAAGCAGCGGGAGTTCCAGCGATGGGCAGGTAGCCCTATTTTCAACGGAGAAGTCATCAAAAGGTCAGAATTGTCTCCTAAAAGTGTTAGTTTTGTGAATGTGCTTGGTTAGCGTCCCTTAGAGCGTCACTTCCGCTTCGTGGCGTGGGTGGAAGTGTTTTGTTTATGACGCGAAATACTTACATTCCATTGTTATCGCATAGCAACAGAGTTAATTGCGCGGACATCGAGAAATTTATTAAAATTGTCATCTTGTTTACGTATTCTCGAAGCAAGGAATCCACTTTGGTTTTGTATTTGTTCCCATCAGTTAAAAAATATAACCCACTTGTTAAATCCTATTAGAAAAATAGCGATATACAGAGTGCTTACAATTAAATGATTCATTTTGAAATAGAACCATAAATAAATAAATTTGATAGCCAAACGTAGCTAATTAGTGATGATAGCAAAACCAAGTTCATATTCGTTCTTTTTTAATTAGATTTCTCGATCTAACCCTGGTATGAGAGTAAATTAGAATTAGAAATGTAAGCATTATTACAGTATAGCCAGGAAAATTACAGCAACTATGTTAGTTAGGGCTGTTTAATTTATTCAAATAATTAAAGGTCATATTCAAAGATTTATTATACACATATCATTTATTTATTATAACTTAAGGGAGAAAATATAGAAATATAAAACTAATGCAGTGTTTTTCTCATAAAGCAGTTATAACCACAAGAAAATTCAAGAGGAAACTACCAGTTCACAAGAAATGTTATTGATCATTTTTGTGCTAACGCTACCTACTTCAAAAATTACACACTTTTTATTGCAAGCTAAATTTTATGGTTTTTTATTTCCATAATAATAGTTGTTAAGTTTTATTTTCCATATAGGCCTAATCTAATAGGTTACAAAATTTTCACTAGAAAAAAACATTAACATATCAAATGAAGGACTTTTTTGCATGAGGCCATAATTCTAGATTCTGAATAACTTTTCTTATTAATGTTTTGTCATGTTCGAAACAGAAAACGTACTTTACCTGAACAAAAAATATATATTTATGATATTGATATGACGTGGGCACTCTAGACTCTAGAGGGTTGTTCCTAGGGTACTAAGGAATATTTACTCCAATACTTAGGACTACATTATTCTTTTTGAGGTAGATATCTATTATGCCTGAGCTAACTCAAAACACGCAGCGGAAAACAACGGAGCGATGTGCAAAAATAAATCGTATTTTTTACAACAATAAAGCAATAGAGATAATTCTTTCACTAAAAATGTCTCCATTATTTTCTATACATTTCATACGGTGGAAGTATGCTTTTATGTGCAATTGGTTTCAAAATATCTCGATGCCGAAATGTATATCGCGCATTCCCATTACGCCTTATTTAAACAATTTCTGTAGCATTTGCTAAAAATAATTTCGTGATTAATTTGACATCATCTGAATACAGAAAGAATAATTTTTCCAATGGTTTAAAAATCACTGAGAAATATTCAAAACTAAGCTTGCAAATGCGATGTCCGCATAAAATTCGTAAATTTTTAGTAATAAAAAAATTTCGGAAAATATTTTTTTTGCTTCTTTGCAATCGCAAAAAAATGTAGCCCTCCACATTTAGATCCACAAGGTCATTCCAAGTAGTGTACTTTTTTAAACTATATCTTCGGGTGCACACCCTATCATTTTAGAAGCGTTTTTTGGGGAACGCGATTCCTAACTACGGCTCGTGATAACGTTCCAAAGAGTACGAACTTGTCCATTTTCAACTGCGTACAGAAGTGGCAGGCTCGGGTTATCTTGTTCGAGCCTCTATTCTATTATTATACGCTAATCTTCTTTTCTATCTTAGTCTTTGAATATACTTTATGCAATTCTATTGTCACAATCACTTTCACACTTAGGCTTATACTTGAAAACTTCTCTGTTTTTTTTTTAACTTTCTTGCTGGCGCAAAATCACAACTCTTCTTCCACTGTTGCCAGACATCAGGTTAAGAAATATTTATCGAAATACAAATTTTAAGACGTAAAGATTCTAAACATATTAGAAAATGTTGCCTTGTCATCACTGCATTATTATGTAAATTAAGCAACGAGAGAAATAGGTTTATTTGGAGAGTGTTCAATGTGCAGCCGCACGGATCGGTCGTATACTTGATTAGGTTGTGATTTGAAATTTATTATCTAAATTTGCTAACTTTTAAAATTAATTGTACAGTTGCCGTAAACTCCAATAATCATAAGTGCATAAGTTCAAGTTTGAATCCACACGCCGCTATCAACGCGATAGCGGCGCACTCCAATGTGTTTAAAACTTCTTGCTTTAATAAAACAATTTAAAACCAGTGCCATCAATAAACTTTTGTTAAGGTAATAACTAATCTAATCACCTACATTAATCTTCCAAGGATCTAAAGCTAAACAAATGGATTGCGATGAAGCAAATACCAACAATGTTAATAATCTAAAACGAGGCCTGCCTTCACCAGATAATGAAATAAATAAACGATATATGTTTAACAATAATACCCTACTTACCCAAAATAAATATTACATGCTTCAGAATTCTCAAGAAAACTCCAATGAGCAACAACCCACAACAAGTGAAACAAATCTAACAGAAGCTCCGGAGACAAAAAAAGTTTCACCTATATTCATACCCAATGGCACGCACTACCAAAACATAGCCAAAGATATCAAAGAAGTGACTAAAAAAGATGACTTTACTACATCTTATAAAGGAACATTGTTAAGGATTAATATAAGTAACCCAGACGATTACAGAGCACTGACCAGCTTCTACGATAAAAATAAAGTCAGTTACTATACTTATCAATCTCCAGAAAAAGCTAATATATCGGTAATTATAGGAAATGTACCCATCTCCATCACCACAGAAGAAATTAACACTGAATTACTACAATTAAAATACCCGGTGATTAAAACGACAAGACTACTGAACAGTAAGAAAATTCCCATGCCACTAATTGCCGTTGAACTAGGAAAAAGCGATAAAGCAAAAGATTTTTTTAATTTAAACAGGCTATTTCACTGTGTAATAAGTGTTGAACCAAGACGTAAAAGCAGCGAACATCCACAATGTACTAACTGCCAACGGGTCGGCCACATCAAAAATTATTGTCACCTCCCCCCCAGATGCGTCAAATGCACGGAACATTACCACTTTAGCCAATGCCAAAAAGCAAAAGATACCACCTGCATGCGTTAATTGCGGAGGTAATCATACCGCAAATTATAGGGAATGCCCCTACTTCAAGACGTTCATTCGAAATACTCCCCTTCGGAATCAACCAAAGCAGATCCGTTATAAAATAAGATCAATCAACCCTAATGCCTTTTTAACAGGGAACATCACCGCAAACCAGACATATGCTAACGTAGTAGCTAACAACCGAAATGTTGCTAACGATGACACAACAAATAATACTCAATCAACAGCAAATTCAAACCCCCTCTCTACAACATTGCTCCACAGTCTTCTAGAACTATTCTCGCCATATCTAGATCAAATAAAAGCTATTATAATGTCAATAATCCCAATGTTATTCAATGGCGGGAAATAATTCTAAAGCTATACCCAAGTTAACACTAGCCAATTATAATGCCGATGGGCTAAAGAATCAAAGATCCACCTTTTTATCATTCATTTCAAGACACGACATTGATATAGCCTGTGTCACAGAGACACATCTGATTCAAAATGAAAAATTTACGATCCCAGGCTACCGAATCTTCAGAAAAGATCGCGAAACAGGAATAGGCTGGGGCGGAGCAGCTATAATTGCCAAAAATAACCTATTATTGCACCCAGTAGATCTACACAACATACACAATATTGAAGCAAAGGCGGTCAAAATCACATGGACAAATAACAACACGATGAAGCTAATCTGCGGATATAAACCTAACAAACAACTTAAACGAGAAGAATTAGAAAATATATTTTTAAACTCTGAGCCCACTGTTCTGATGTTAGATTTTAACAGTAAGCACACCAACTGGGAATGTAGAAAAACGAATCCCAACGGCAATAAACTCAACAACTTTACCTCTGAAATGGCAATACAAATAGCGGCACCGTCAGAATATACGTACTTTCCATACCGAAGAGATCAATCCCCAGATATCTTGGACATAGTACTACATAAAAACCTCTCTATTCCAATTAACCAAATGGTTCTGACAGAACTCGACTCAGATCATCTGCCAGTGATCGTAACACTTGGTCTCTCTATGCAACTATACCCGAGGATGCCACGACTAATTAATGGCCCAATCGACTGGAATATTTTCCAAAAAACTATAAATAATCTTCTTACATGCCCAACCAATCTGAACTCTAACGCGGTGATAGACAATGCTACTGAAACCTTCACTTAGAGTGTCACTAAAGCAATTCATAGTGCTACTACTACTACCAATCGGCCACGCAGGTACCCACATTACTTAACCCCGCCACCAGTTATACTCAACCAAATTAAAGAAAAACACAGAAGATTATGGCAACGCACCCGGGACCCGGCAATCAAAATTCGACTTAACCAACTAGTAAGAAATGTCAACGAAAACCTAGATAAGCACAGGTACGAAACATACAACTATTACGTAGAAAAAAAACATGTGGCGCGCCACCAAAAAACTTCTCCGACAACCACAGATCACTCCAGCGCTTAGACAGGGCAACAGTGTATACACAGAAGATCAGGAAAAAAGCGAAGTGTTCGCCGACCATCTAGAACAAGTATTCACTCCCACTTATGAGCAAAATAATTCCAAATTTTCATAAAAATCGATGGAGGTTCAAAGAATTCTGAGGTAATAGCATATTTTTACCTTCAACGACTGGACTAATCGTCTTTCTACCTACCTCGATAATCACAATGTAATACCACAATTTCAATTCGGTTTTCGAAGCGCTCACTCCACTAACCATCAGCTACTAAGACTCACAGAGATCATTGAAAGAGGCTTTGAAAGCAAAAATCATACCCTCATAGCTTTTATCGATGTTGCACAAGCCTTCGACCGAGTTTGGTGGGACGGGCTACTATACAAAATGCTACAAATAGATGTCCCCTCATACCTGCTCCAAATTACGCAGTCATTCCTCTCAGATCGAAGTTTCCAAGTAAGAGTAGGCGCGTACTTATCATTAATCAGACAAATAAAATCAGGGGTACCGCAAGGATCGATACTAGGGCCTATACTATTCAACATATTTATGTCGGACGCGCCAACAATACCCAATGTAGACCTTGCGATGTACGCAGATGATACTGCGATAGTAACACAAAATGAAAACATACATCTTGCAGCACAGAACCTTCAACAAGGTGTTGATCAATTAAACAGTTGGTTCACGAGTTGGTGCATTAGAATAAATGCCAATAAATGCGAATGTAAAATCTCACCTCAATTGTATGGAATCCAAAATACAGCGCTATTAAATATCTTGGATTATACCTTGACCGCAGATTAAGTTGGAGTTTCCATATCAATAAAAAACTCACCGAATCATATTCAAGACTTGGTATGCTGTACCCAATTTTAAATAAAAAATCACCCCCAAAGATAAAATGCGGAATATTAATCTACACTGCAATAATCAGACCGATAATCACCTATGGCTGCAGCGTATGGAGCACAACCTCCAGAACAAACATGAATAAGATTCAAGTTCTACAAAATAAAATACTTCGTATTATAACAGGCGCAGACTGGTTTGTAAGAAACCATCAATTACATAGGGAAACGGGAGTTCTCACCATACAAGAATTTATAACCAACACTACCAAAAAAATTCTACAATAACATCAATCAATGCAGCGGGGCAAATTTCTATCATTTGGGCTCAAAATCAATTCACAAACGATTAAAACGAAAGCTCCCAGTAGACTTATTGATAAGTGATAGTGAATAAAACAACAAATTAATAAAGTGCACAGTTTAATCCCCAATCGAGCGTACGTAGTTCCTCAACATAACTTAACAATACAAATTAGTGAGAGGTGTAATTAGAAACTCATTAGTGCTGTATCAAGTGACAAATTTACAAGTTAACAATACCATGTATAGCAAATATTGCTGATCTGGTACAAAACAATGAAAAAAAAAGGTTTATTTAAATACAGTGTGTGAGATGAAAACGAGCATAGTTAGTCTAATAATTTAGTTAATCAGAGCCTGAGAAGTGAAAATATAGTTCATTAATTACATAAATTATTTGTCCTCACGCGTATGGTTGAACGTATGCGTATACATACAGATTGCGGCAGGCAACTAGGACCATTGCAAAAGCAAGGAGAATATGCATGTGGCCGTCGTGGTGTTTAACGAACGAACAACAATATGCGATAGCGGTAGGTCGTTAGGATCATTGTCAATACAAGGTTTTACATTTTTTTAAATACGATTACGGTCACATGTAAAGTTCCCTTGCTTTTGCTGTGGTCCTAGTTGTCTGCCGCAATCTGTATACGTATACAGAGTGTCTCAAAATTGACGCCCGTGTTTCAGGGATTTGATTCGGGGGGCTAAAAGATATCGAAAATAAAGAGTGTACAATTTTCCATTTGTCTTTTGTTATCGAGTTATCAATAAAAAACAAATTCGAAGGCTTGTACTTGGTTCCTCCTCAACTAATTCTAGAATTTGCTCTTTTTGATCGACGCTTAATGTAGATTGACGTCCTGCCTCATTTTGTCAAAGAGTTAAATTACCTGTTTCCACTACCTAATTTTTGTTCTACTCGTCTTATAGTTTTTGCATCAGAGTGCCGGCGATTTGGAAACCTTTCCGCATGTGCCAGAGCCGCAGCACTTACATTATCATTACACGTACCTAACACTTTCAACATATCGACGTAATTATGATTACAGTAGTATCGTTCTATTTTAAACACACAAAATCGAAGGAAATATACTTATCAATATGACAGAACGATTAATATTTTGTACAACCATCAAACAAGAATATCAATATTATTTCGCAACGTAGTGAGCGAAAATGTTTGGCGCTCTAGTGCGCGAAATGCATTTTTTCACGTCGTCAATGGTAGCGTAAATAAATATCCCATTTTTTAACATGTTAAAAAATGGCAAACTTCGGGCATTGATAGCGATGCGCGAATGTCCCCTTTTTTGACGGTTGTCCAAAAAATATATTTTTTTCTATAGCACATGTTAAAGTGTGCTTTTATCAAATCAAAACAAAAGGTCAAGTTTTACTTTAACAGCAAGGGTAGATAAAGTAGCACTTTAACATCAAGGATAGATAAAGTAATTTAATTTTTTAACTTTTGTTTAAATTAAATATGACAGCTTCGTATTATCGTAGCAACCCAATCTAGCTACTGACATTTTGAAATGTCATTATTTTCTTTTGAAATTGTTAAAGTTCTTGCTATAGAAAAAAATATTGTCTTATACACGACGATAAAGTTATTTCTATCCACTCTTGAATCATTAACGTCTCGACTTCGTCTCGACGTTAAACGATTCACTCGTGGATAAAATTTAACTTTATCGTCTTGTATAATAAATTACTATTTTTCTATAGCACATGTCAAAGTGTGCTTTTATTAACTCAAAACAAAAGGTCAAGTTTTACTTTAACAGCAAGGGTAGATAAAGTAGCACTTTAACATCAAGGATAGATAAAGTAATTTAATTTTCTAACTTTTGTTTAAATTAAAAAAATATGACAGCTTCCTATTATCGTAGCAACCCAATCTAGCTACTGACATTTTGAAATGTGATTGACTGTCATTATTTTCTTTTGAAATTGTTAAAGTTTTTGCTATAGAAAAAAATATTGTATTATACACGACGATAAAGTTATTTCTATCCACTCTTGAATCATTAACGTCTCGACTTCGTCTCGACGTTAAACGATTCACTCGTGGATAAAATTTAACTTTATCGTCTTGTATAATAAATTACTATTTTCTACAGCAGTCAAAAAAACGTGACATTTATGAATCGCTATAGATACGCGAAGTTTAACTTTTTTTATCACGTGAAAAATTAATATTTCTTCACGGCTAGCATGAAAAAACGATTTTGGAACACCATTTCCTTAGTTACAACACATAAAGCGTTACGTACATAATAATATTACGCTACTTATTTGCTATATACGTATGATTTTGTTGCAGAGAATCTTTTATTCTTTTTTTGACGGCTGTAGAAAAAACGTTGTTTGTATTTCGTGTTTTTATGGCGCGTTTGAATGACTTTTCTGCTTCGACTTAACGGTCTCGGCGAAAATTGACATTCTCACGCGCCATAAAAAACACTCATTTCGCGCACTTAATAAAAAAATTACTATTTTCTACAGCCGTCAAAAAAACGTGAGATTTATGCATCGCTATAGATACGCGAAGTTTAACTTTTTTTAACACGTGAAAATAGTAATTTACGTAACAAGTATAGAAAGTGGAGCTTTTCAGTACGAGTGAGATGTTTCCGGAAGAGGCCGTTAGGCCGAGTCCGGAATTTCGAGACGAGTATGGAAAAGCCACTTTCATACGAGTTTCGTACAATATTTTTTCGTACACTAGCATACAAAACGGAATACTAAATTTATCCTCGTATATAGCAAATAAGTAGAGTAATATTAATGTAATGTAATATTATGTGTTGTAACTAAGGAAACGTACGGCAAAGTGCTATTTTGCCGTACGAATACCGCAAAATACTACTTTGCCGTACGAATACCGCAAAGTACAACTTTCTGATTAATAAATTGTACGGCAAAGTAGCTCTTTCAATGCTAGTGTACGAAAAAATAATATTTATCAACTAGCAACATGATATTGTACATTTTCGTCATAGAAACAAAATATGAAAAGCTACTTATAACTCCCAAGGGACTTGTCAAATTATTTCTCCCTCAAACTCATGGTAACAATGCAACAACAATTAACGTCTTAGCAACCATACAATGAGGCAATCCTTGATGTCACTTACATATTCTAATTTTAAATGTCATTATGACATTTTGAAATTTCATACTGTTTTTACGAATATGCTAGTAGATAAAATATTGTATGCACCACGGGAGATATTCATGTTCTTTACCTTTGGTTGACTTACGGACCTCGGGCCGGAGGCCCTCGTTCTGTAACACATGTCAACCTCAGGGAAAAAACATATTCACATCTCCCTTAATGCATAAATATCTATTCTTCACCGCTAGCAGTGAAAAAACGGTTAATTACACCATTTCTTTAGTTACAACACATTAGGTGACTACATATTATGTTAGCAAATTAATGTTCGTATTTTATTTCTAGAATTTACATAAACAAAATCAATAATTATTCTTTTATTCTTTTTTTGACGGCTGTAGAAAACACGTTGTTCATATTTCGTGGCAAAATTCGTGTTTTTATGGCGCGTTTGAATGACTTTTCTGTCTCGACCTAACGGTCTCGGCGAAAATTGACATTCTCACCCGCCATAAAAAAACAATCATTTCGCGCACTTAATACAAAAATTACTAATCTCTCACGTCCTGGAATTACGTCGGGAAAGCAATAATATATTACAGGGGACTTTAGTAATAACGCTTAGAACAAAATTACTAAAATAGGCTAGATAATACTTATCCTGCTGTTATCAAACTAATTAGCCTAAGCTTGTATAGTAAACTAAATGCATGTTCCTATTGAACAAGAAAAAGCGGCAAGGATTATAAATTGGTCATAAAGATATTGTGCAATGCCAGGCTTAATCGTAAATTGAGACACGACAAAAACAGAAAGATTACATTTTCGAGAACAATTTTTAATTGTTGGTGTTTTCCAGTTATTGTTGAAATAATTTTCTATTTTTTGTCATTTCCTGAATATCAAAAAAAATCCTTTGTTCTCATCTAGGAATTTTTAATGCCACATCAGATTACCAAAAAACCAAACGGGAACTATTCCATTGAAATTCTAATAAAATTGTCTAATTTTCACGTCATGATATCGAAGATACTCGTGCCCGTTTCCATGTTATGTTCTTATCTGCCGATAATAATAAAATGTAATACCCGGATTATGTTCGGTTTCAGTCCAGACGGGCAGAAGTGGATGATAAGGCTTCGGAATTGCACAACACAAAAACTCGTTTATTTCTACATTTGAATTAATAAATGCTACAAAAGAGAGTTGTGTGTGCCAGAAATTGTAAACAGGGTGTTTTACATAGTAAATATTAGTTGCTTTAGATGTTTCATTTTTTCCATATTTAGTTTGAAACTGCTACGAGCTCAGGCAAGATTAATATTATTAGTGATTACGTATCTGATCTTTTAACATCATACAAAAAAATCGAGTTCTAGCTATTTCTCAATAGCTCAAGTTTGAAGTTCTCGATCACACTTAGATTTTCATGTGTTCAATTTTATCTTTAAATCAGTAAACTTTGGACACTTGCATAGCCTCCAGGAAAATATCACTATTTTTAGCTTTGATAGAATAAGTGTCTTCTATTACCGAAACCTCGAGACACGAGAGTAGAACTATGATTTTGCTCCTAACGAAATTTGTCTTTACTTGAATTCAAGGTAGGGGTTTGGACGTTTCATAGCTGATTAGAACAGAGCTCTAGTTTCTGAAAGATTATTGATTTGCTGTAGTTATTAAATTATACATTGTGTTGAGTTCAGAGGGGTGACCGGGGGGGGGGGGGGAATTCCCCCGGGCAGTACAACCCCCCCCCCCCCCGGAAACATTACCACTTCATGGTTTTTTTATCTATAAAAGAATGGGTGGATTGCGCGGGAATAGGTAAAAATACCCTCCAGATGTTTTATTTCCTCTCCCCGGAGTAATCCACCTGAATTCAACACTGTATACATTTTCTTGTTCATAGTTAGTGTTTAAACCTTTAATCGATCTACAAACTTCGGATAAGATACTCAAGCGGGTATAATGAAAGTGGCTTAAGTAAACTTATTACTCGCGATTTTATGCCGTAAATAGTACTTTGAAATTCGCTTTAAAAACATGTTCGCAATAAAAATAAAATCAATCAATTTTGATCTTAACACCATTAAGTTGGAAGCAAATTGGACAATGAAATTGCTATTTCCAAGCAACACAAACTGTCTCTACGTTTTTGAACATTTACTTTAAAAAGTTGAAGACTGGATTTTGAAGTATCGAAAGAAAACTGTGTAGTGGAATGCTTGCTTATTTCTAAGAAATAAGAATATTTTCAGGAGCAGCTCTTAATTAGAAACCTAGATTGGAAAATCCGAAGAATTGAAATATTCTACATATCGATCGAGTCCTTGGTAAAAAATCTGGTGTAATACACGCGCACAAGTTCCTTTTACAGTGATCTTATAATTAGCCAAAAATTTTATTTTTAATTTTTAAGCTGTTGTCAAAAATTTTCAAAAATTACAAATTGTACAAAAACGGTACAAAATAGAGCGTTAGGTGAAGAGACAAATTTTATTTAGAATTTTAAGCTGAATTCAAAAATGTACATAATAGTATACCGGGTGTTCTATTTAAAATAGGAGTTAATAAAAAAAATAGAAAAAAAACAAAAGAAACCCATTTTAGAAGTATTCAACTGGAAAATCACCTATCTCACAACAATACACATTACAAATGTAATAAAAATGTAAAGTTTGAAAAAAATCGTTAAAGCCGTTTTTGAAAAAATCGAAAAAACTGAAAAATCACAAGAGTAAACACCTACTTCCGGTTATGCGATTTTCTTCAGTAGCTTGCTGTCGCATCTACATAGTACACAAAACTTATATATGAAGTTTCAACGCCATACCTCTTTTCGTTTTTGAGATATTCTGTTTACAGACAGACAGACACACAGACAGACCAATAAAAAAAATCTGGTGTGATACACGCACACAACTTCCTTTCACAGTGATCTTATAATTAACCAAATTTTGATTTTAAATTTTTAAGCGGTTGTCAAAAATGTTCAAAAATTACAAATTTTACAAAAACGGTACAAAATAGAGTGTTAGTTCAAGATACAAATTTTCTCTAGAATTTTAAGCTGAATTCAAAAATTTAATAATATACCGGGTGTTCTGTTTAAAATAGGAGTTAATAAAAAAAATATTAGAACTTTTCAAATGGAAAATCACCTACCTCACATATATACACATTATAAATGTAAAGTTTAAAAAAATCGTTAGAGCCGTTTTTGAAAAAATCGAAAAAAACTGAAAAATTTCTTATTAATATACAGTGTGGTCCATTAAGTGTGCAACAAATGGGAATTTTTTTATTAGTTGTACAATCGAAATTTAAATATTGCCGAAAGTTAGTGCATGTTTGATAACCATATCAGATGCCATTAGAATGGCTTCAAGTCAAACAATATACAGGGCAGGACAAAAAATATAAAATTCGTTCAAGAACAAAGTTACCTTATTTAAAAAAATATAGCAAAATTTTATTGAGAAAAGTTGTTTATAATTATTAAAAGTTATGCTCAAATACAAAGTCACGGCCTCCTATTCGAATTTTGATTCTTTTTTGGAAAATTTTCCCGTATGATACATATTTTTATTATTTTGATTTTATATGTATTTAAAGTAGCCACAACCACATTCCTTTTAAATAACTTTTGGCAACTTAAAGCGTATTTGTAAAATTTACTTGGATTTATATTTTTTTAGGTAAGCGTCCACTTCATGTTTGTTGCAACGATATTTAACAGAACTTTAGAATTTCGCAAATATTCTTTTTAACAAGGCAAATGAGTAGAACAGTCGACAGGATAGCGGCCAATTTGTTTTTAATCGGATCAATTAAAAGTCAATTAAACCGCGAATTAAACCGCGAATCAGATGCTCTAATTAATTTCGCGGATTGACCTAATTATTTTTGATGTGTGCTACTGATTAAATTACGCATTAGCTTCCGATTAAATTACGCATTAGATTTTTAATTTGCTTCTGGAATTACGCGGCGGCCATCTTGGTTTTCTGGCGGGAATATTTGAAATTTGAATTTTTCCCGATTTTTTTCTAAGTTCCATTATTTGAATTTTAAACTTCCCGGGCGTCGGCCATCTTGGTGCGCGCGCACTTCTCACGGCTGTCGTTTTTAATTTTGAATTTTCGCGGAAATATTTGAAATTCAAACTGGTAAATCTATATCGCTCTTCGAAGCTGTTGTCTCGCTCTTGCATTCACTCGCGTAAATATTTGAATTTAAAAAAAGCTTCCTGCGATGTCCCATGGCCGGAATCGAACCAGCGACCGCAGCATTACGAGTACGAAGCCTTAACCAACTGGGCTATCGAAGCGATCGAGGTTAAAGGAATTAAACATGGTCACTACTTCAACACTTGCGTGCAGTTTCGGTGCCCTGTTTAACTAATGAATTTCAAATTTACATCGCTGTTTATGAACATAGATATTTTTTAAATTATTCTCACTTTTACTAGAACAATTACATTTCGTCCCTCGAAGAAATTTCAGAGAAGCCAATTTAATACCGTTTAATAGATGTTTTACATAGTTTAATTTCGTTCTGGCATATTGCCTGATTTAATTATGTATTGTTATCAGTCGATAGGCCTTTAAAATAAATATTTGTTGATATCTGTATCGATTTTCATTCAATTACAACAGAACATTCCGTGCTTGTGAGCCGTTACGCTTAAGTTTAGTCGTGTTAATATTTTTAATTAACTCATCGGCGTGTTTATGTATCAATAACTTGTTTTATGTAATTACAATTGGGGCATTTTATATTAGAATTTAAATAAACGATAATATTACGCGGCGTCTTTATGCAGGAGTCGTTTGAATTTTGTAAATTGTGCCTTTAGAAAACAGGTTGATCACAGTATAAATGCAAACAGACGAGCATAGCGGCGTATCTAAGTTGCTTTTTGGGGCAAATTGGACGGTTCTGAGAAAACAAACGCATTGTCCCCGTGAATTCTGCCCTAAGGGTTCAGATTTTATTTAACGTGCCTAAACAGGATTGTTTATTTCGAGCGAGACCTGGGCTGACGTCATGGCTAGATTTCTCTTTTGGCAATGCATTGGAAAGCCCTTTCACTGCTGTTACGTCACGAGCCCCAGCTTTTAAACAAATTATTTTTCGAAAATGTTGTTTATAAAATTGGAAATGCATTGTCTGTGATGCTAGATGGGGCGTAGTAATTTTAAAAAAGTGCTGTCACACGTAGTTTTGCTGTAATTAATTATTAAGTTCAACACTTGCGTGATTTCGATACTGTTTGAGTTGCGGGCATTTATAATTAAATTATTTATGAAAGCTAGCGGAGTTGTTTTTGTACAAAGTCGAAGGTCGGACGACGGCAGATATAAATTACAACAGCTAGTTTAAAAATTAAATGGGCGAAAAGAGCTAAAGGCACTTCGTAAATATAAAAACGAGTTACAAATTTGATTTTAATTGAGTTTAATATATTCCTGACATACTTCTGTTATGCCCTCGCCCATATAAAATAAGACATACGCATTAAATAAATGTTTTTATTGTATAAGAATGGTTGTCCCCCATAAATTTGAATAAAAACAGACAATTTCGTTGAAAAAAATAGCTTTTCAATATCATTTGCAAATAAGACAAGGGATACTTGTAAAAATATAAGTCAAACCATTTTTTCTTGTAAAAAATTTACGAAAAGACGTAAGTGTTGGCGACAAATGAAAATAAATTTGAATAAAAACACGCAAAAATTACGAAAAGACTTGGTTTTAAAGGTTTGAACATTGTACCACTTAGCTGTTCTGACATTATACTTCCATATACATATTATAAATAAATTTTAAATGTTATTTTCGACTGAGTTTTAGCTTCTTATAAATTACAACAGTGCCCTCGCCCATATAAAATAAGACATACGCATTAAATAAATGTTTTTATTGTATAAGAATGGTTGTCCCCCATAAATTTGAATGAAAACAGGCAATTTCGTTGAAAAAAAATAGCTTTTCAATATCGTTTGCAAATAAGACAAGGGATACTTGTAAAAATATAAGTCAAACCATTTTTTCTTGTAAAAAATTTACGAAAAGACGTAAGTGTTGGCGACAAATGAAAATAAATTTGAATAAAAACACGCAAAAATTACGAAAAGACGTATGTGTTGGCGACAAATTAAAATAAATTTGAATAAAAACGCACAATTTCGTTGAAAATCTTTACAAAGCGACTTTATAGTACCGAAAAAATGATGTAAAAAAGTTTTAAGAGTTATTTCTAAGCATAATTTTGCAAACGTTTAACAAATAAACCGTAATTTTTTAAAGTACATCACACAATTATGAAATCGTAGTTCAATTTATATAAATTTTCGATACTTTGTATGTGAAAAATAGCTTCAATTACTAATATATGAATAAAATCATGCAATTTCCAAAGCATTTCGTTTAAAATTTTAGAAAATCGACAGCATCTCCCATGAAAATTTATAAAAATCGGCATCTTGTCACATTAAATTCTGCAAAAACGACAAAAAACAATATTTTTATACAACTTTCACTGAAAAATAGTAAAATTTTACGAAAATACGTCTGTGTTGACGACAAATGAAAATAAATTTGAATAGAAACACGCAAAAATTACGAAAAGACGTATGTGTTGACCCCCAAAGTAAATAATTTTGCAAATGTTTTACACTTTTTATAAAATGCACCGCTCAAAATTAAAAGAAATAGCAATTTCATTGAAAAAATCTACTACCACAATCATTTCGATAAACAAAATTCAAAAAATCTTATACTTTTGACGGAAATATATGTATGTTGACCACAAATTAACATAATTTTTAAATAAAAACGCGCAATTCGTTGAAAAAAATATTCTGACACCACCAAAACACGCAATTTCATTGAAAAATATATATATGTTGTCCACAAATTAACATAAATTTGAATAAAAACACGTAATTTTGTTGAAAAAATGTTCTGGCCCCGTCATTTCACTTAAAATTTTACAAAACTGCCATCATAACACTTGAAATTATACAAAATATATGTATGTTTATCACAAATTAACATAAACCTGAATAAAACACACAATTTCGTTGAAAACTTTGCAAATGTTTTACACTTTTTATAAAATGTGTCGCTCAAAATTAAAAGAAATCACAATTTTTAAATTATATCACGCCATTATGAAATCGTAGATTGATTTTTTTGAAATTTTACACTTTGTAACTGTGAAATAACTTCAAATACTAATATTTTAGCTTTAGATTTTGTAATTATTGCAGATTCGTGAAAAACAAAAGCAGAGTAGAAATAAAAAACACAAACACTTTGTAATAAACAAATATATTGTTCTTATTTCGTATAATACTTAATAATATAAATATAAATGTACAGCAGAATGTCTTATTTCTAAAAATTCGCTAGCAATTTACAAAACTGTAGTTTGAGGTGCACGACATTTCAAATTAAAAAGACTGCAAGTAATAAAATCAGAATTTCATTGTGTAATTTTAAAGTTTAAGATGCACCCAATCTAGAATTCCCTTCGTTTTTGGTGTTGATGACATCTGCCTTAGAGGCGTTTTTCTAACGGCCCTTTTTTGGAGGCGTTTCCTTATCGATGTTCTTCTGACTGAACCTTTTTGATGTGGACTTGGATGAGTAGCTGGTGTTTTTAATTTATATTCTAAATCAGACTCGCAGTTATCAGTTTCCATTCCGGTTTTTCCTATAGTACCAGTCGGGGTTGGCTTCTTTTGCTGTTTAGGTTTAGCTAGCAGCACATTAGGAACGTTAAGGTCTTTGATGTAATCAGCAAACTGTAGGCGTCCGGGTGGATTAATAGTTTTTCGAGGCCGCAGAATGTCGTGAATTAAATCGACTATGTTAGACGCCGGTAAAATTTCACCCTTTATAGTAACGGTGCCCTTGTGATCCCAGCTCACATCGCTTGAGGTACTCAAAATGCGTAGGAAAACTTCAGCTTTTTTCTTAAAAGTTTTGGGAAGTGTAGATAAAATAACTGCATTTGATAGGCTGTCACTGGTTGTTTCAATAGGTATTTTGATTGGCTGCCGCGCCTGGTTTGTGAAATGAAGGAATCGTTGTAAAACCTGATTGTACTGGATCCATTTATCGTAATCAGTTAATTTGGACTTTAAAACTTTTTGCATTTCGTCATCAAGCTGTGATAATATATTTTTCTCCGCATCATCGCCAGACTTAAGACGCTGGACAAATTCCGGCGATACAATCAACATCTTCCGCTCTTTGTCCATTTTAGTCGAAAAGGAGCTCAGTCGTTTGTTCTGGTAGAGCCGTCGTGAATAAACTAGCTTAAAATCAAGACTTTCATAATAAATATATAAAAAAAATATGACAGGTACGGGAATCGAACCCGTATTCTCTCTCGAGATCAGAGCTTGAATCTGACGCCTTAACCATTCGGCCAACCTGCCTCCCTATATAAACGACCACTCTGCATAATTAAGAAAACATATAGTTTAAAAGTCTTCTATTTGCAATTTCATACAATATTTCATATAAATTAAGCCATGTACAAATTTCTAAATCGGTTTTGATATATATTTTCTCGAAAGACATGACCCTCAGCTGCCGTTTTATTATTTGTCGAGATGCGGCATCGCTGAATTTTACAAGAGCCATCCTATCTGCTGTGTGACGCACGCAGTGTTTTCATACCTTTTTATTTTAAAATTCTATAAAACCAGAGGCCCGACTGCTGCCGCACTTCAACACCAAAAACGAAGGGAATTCTAGATTGGGTGCATCTTAAACTTTAAAATTACACAATGAAATTCTGATTTTATTACTTGCAGCCTTTTTAATTTGAAATGTCGTGCACCTCAAACTACAGTTTTGTAAATTGCTAGCGAATTTTTAGAAATAAGACATTCTGCTGTACATTTATATTTATATTATTAAGTATTATACGAAATAAGAACAATATATTTGTTTATTACAAAGTGTTTGTGTTTTTTATTTCTACTCTGCTTTTGTTTTTCACGAATCTGCAATAATTACAAAATCTAAAGCTAAAATATTAGTATTTGAAGTTATTTTACAGTTACAAAGTGTAAAATTTCAAAAAAATCAATCTACGATTTCATAATGGCGTGATATAATTTAAAAATTGTGATTTCTTTTAATTTTGAGCGACACATTTTATAAAAAGTGTAAAACATTTGCAAAGTTTTCAACGAAATTGTGTGTTTTATTCAGGTTTATGTTAATTTGTGATAAACATACATATATTTTGTATAATTTCAAGTGTTATGATGGCAGTTTTGTAAAATTTTAAGTGAAATGACGGGGCCAGAAAATTTTTTCAACAAAATTACGTGTTTTTATTCAAATTTATGTTAATTTGTGGACAACATATATATATTTTTCAATGAAATTGCGTGTTTTGGTGGTGTCAGAATATTTTTTTCAACGAATTGCGCGTTTTTATTTAAAAATTATGTTAATTTGTGGTCAACATACATATATTTCCGTCAAAAGTATAAGATTTTTTGAATTTTGTTTATCGAAATGATTGTGGTAGTAGATTTTTTCAATGAAATTGCTATTTCTTTTAATTTTGAGCGGTGCATTTTATAAAAAGTGTAAAACATTTGCAAAATTATTTACTTTGGGGGTCAACACATACGTCTTTTCGTAATTTTTGCGTGTTTCTATTCAAATTTATTTTCATTTGTCGTCAACACAGACGTATTTTCGTAAAATTTTACTATTTTTCAGTGAAAGTTGTATAAAAATATTGTTTTTTGTCGTTTTTGCAGAATTTAATGTGACAAGATGCCGATTTTTATAAATTTTCATGGGAGATGCTGTCGATTTTCTAAAATTTTAAACGAAATGCTTTGGAAATTGCATGATTTTATTCATATATTAGTAATTGAAGCTATTTTTCACATACAAAGTATCGAAAATTTATATAAATTGAACTACGATTTCATAATTGTGTGATGTACTTTAAAAAATTACGGTTTATTTGTTAAACGTTTGCAAAATTATGCTTAGAAATAACTCTTAAAACTTTTTTACATCATTTTTTCGGTACTATAAAGTCGCTTTGTAAAGATTTTCAACGAAATTGTGCGTTTTTATTCAAATTTATTTTAATTTGTCGCCAACACATACGTCTTTTCGTAATTTTTGCGTGTTTTTATTCAAATTTATTTTCATTTGTCGCCAACACTTACGTCTTTTCGTAAATTTTTTACAAGAAAAAATGGTTTGACTTATATTTTTACAAGTATCCCTTGTCTTATTTGCAAACGATATTGAAAAGCTATTTTTTTTCAACGAAATTGCCTGTTTTTATTCAAATTTATGGGGGACAACCATTCTTATACAATAAAAACATTTATTTAATGCGTATGTCTTATTTTATATGGGCGAGGGCACTGTTGTAATTTATAAGAAGCTAAAACTCAGTCGAAAATAACATTTAAAATTTATTTATAATATGTATATGGAAGTATAATGTCAGAACAGCTAAGTGGTACAATGTTCAAACCTTTAAAACCAAGTCTTTTCGTAATTTTTGCGTGTTTTTATTCAAATTTATTTTCATTTGTCGCCAACACTTACGTCTTTTCGTAAATTTTTTACAAGAAAAAATGGTTTGACTTATATTTTTACAAGTATCCCTTGTCTTATTTGCAAATGATATTGAAAAGCTATTTTTTTCAACGAAATTGTCTGTTTTTATTCAAATTTATGGGGGACAACCATTCTTATACAATAAAAACATTTATTTAATGCGTATGTCTTATTTTATATGGGCGAGGGCATAACAGAAGTATGTCAGGAATATATTAAACTCAATTAAAATCAAATTTGTAACTCGTTTTTATATTTACGAAGTGCCTTTACCTCTTTTCGCCCATTTAATTTTTAAACTAGCTGTTGTAATTTATATCTGCCGTCGTCCGACCTTCGACTTTGTACAAAAACAACTCCGCTAGTTTTCAAATTTTCGTCGGCTTTCATAAATAATTTAATTATAAATGCCCGCAACTCAAACAGTATCGAAATCACGCAAGTGTTGAACTTAATAATTAATTACAGCAAAACTACGTGTGACAGCACTTTTTTAAAATTACTACGCCCCATCTAGCATCACAGACAATGCATTTCCAATTTTATACACAACATTTTCGAAAAATAATTTGTTTAAAAGCTGGGGCTCGTGACGTAACAGCAGTGAAAGGGCTTTCCAATGCATTGCCAAAAGAGAAATCTAGCCATGACGTCAGCCCAGGTCTCGCTCGAAATAAACAATCCTGTTTAGGCACGTTAAATAAAATCTGAACCCTTAGGGCAGAATTCACGGGGACAATGCGTTTGTTTTCTCAGAACCGTCCAATTTGCCCCAAAAAGCAACTTAGATACGCCGCTATGCTCGTCTGTTTGCATTTATACTGTGATCAACCTGTTTTCTAAAGGCACAATTTACAAAATTCAAACGACTCCTGCATAAAGACGCCGCGTAATATTATCGTTTATTTAAATTCTAATATAAAATGCCCCAATTGTAATTACATAAAACAAGTTATTGATACATAAACACGCCGATGAGTTAATTAAAAATATTAACACGACTAAACTTAAGCGTAACGGCTCACAAGCACGGAATGTTCTGTTGTAATTGAATGAAAATCGATACAGATATCAACAAATATTTATTTTAAAGGCCTATCGACTGATAACAATACATAATTAAATCAGGCAATATGCCAGAACGAAATTAAACTATGTAAAACATCTATTAAACGGTATTAAATTGGCTTCTCTGAAATTTCTTCGAGGGACGAAATGTAATTGTTCTTGTAAAAGTGAGAATAATTTAAAAAATATCTATGTTCATAAACAGCGATGTAAATTTGAAATTCATTAGTTAAACAGGGCACCGAAACTGCACGCAAGTGTTGAAGTAGTGACCATGTTTAATTCCTTTAACCTCGATCGCTTCGATAGCCCAGTTGGTTAAGGCTTCGTACTCGTAATGCTGCGGTCGCTGGTTCGATTCCGGCCATGGGACATCGCAGGAAGCTTTTCAAATATTCCCGCCAGAAAACCAAGATGGCCGCCGCGTAATTCCAGAAGCAAATTAAAAATCTAATGCGTAATTTAATCGGAAGCTAATGCGTAATTTAATCAGTAGCACACATCAAACATAATTAGGTCAATCCGCGAAATTAATTAGAGCATCTGATTCGCGGTTTAATTCGCGGTTTAATTGACTTTTAATTGATCCGATTAAAAACAAAATGGCCGCTATCCTGTCGACTGTTCTACTCAAATGCTTTACTAATAATAATTTACATATGAAAAACTCTTAATAAAATCAGAATAATAGAAATGTGTATCATACGGGGATAATACAAAATTTAACAAAAAAAGAATCAAAATTTGTATAGGAGGCCGTGACTTTGTATTTGAGCATAACTTTTGATTCTAAACAACTTTTCTCAATAAAATTTTGCTATATTTTTTTAAATAAGGTAACTTTATTCTAGAACGAATTTCATATTTTTTATCCTGCCCTGTATATTGTTTGACTTGAAGCCATTCTAAGGGCATCTGATATGGTTATCGAACATGCACTAACTTTTGGCGGTATTTAAATTTGTGTTTTACAACTAATAAAAAAATTTCCCATTTGTTGCACACTTAATGGACCACACTGTATAGGTAAAAAGGTAAAAACATATATTTTGTTGCTCATTCTATCTAGTAGCTTTCTATTAAATTATTATCGGTTTTTATTAAATAACTTAAAATATTCATTTACCTACGTCTCTACCTAATAACATTTTAGAAATTAGAGTGCAAAAGTGTATGAAAGTATGTCGGGATTCTAACGAATAATTAGCAATCCCGTACCATAGGACATGAACCCCGCAAACGCGTGATAAAACTCCGCCCGTGCGGGACTTGAAATTTTATTTTTCTACGGTCACCTTTAAAACTGACTATTAAGCGCTCACTGTCAATGCGAAAAGTTAGCGATTCACACATTTTTTCCCTAGTAACCATTTTAGCATCGCAACCACGTAAACAATGTCTTAATGAAATAATCGCGTCACTTCATTTTACTTTACGCATCGCCATGGCTAACCTGATTATTATTGTAATTCGTCATTTTTCTGGAACTGGCTAAAATTATTGACAATTGCATCACGGCGCGTCCATCATCACGCAACAGATTTATTGAGTTTTTGAATTTTTGTGAAGTTGGAGATGGAATCTGAAGGTAATTGCACCCCGCCTGAAGTATTTGAAGCGGCCCAGACAGCAACCAACGAATGTTGTTGCCGGCCAAATCGCGCGGCCTTTATGAACGGCGGTACAACGACTTCATCAAGTGGTGTGTATCGAAATTTCAATTATTTAACAATTTTGTTATTTATTTAGGACCGTAGAAAAAATTTTGTATGTATTTCGAGTGTAAAGAGCCATTTTGGTATTCGGTTGCTTTTTCGCGCCTCGCTACCGCTCGGCACGAAACTCGCATCCTCATACCAAAATGGCTCTCTTTACACGCTAAATACATAAATATCTATTTCGGGTCAAAATTTAACGCAGTTCGTGCAATGTTCACAACCTTGGTTTGTAACGACAATACGACATCTGTCTTACAATGCCTACACTATTTATACGCTATTTATGTGGAAATTTATCAGGTGTCTGCAAAAACAGCACCGATAACCGACATTTGGCGTTGTAATATTCGTCCTAAATGACAACAGCTTGAATTTATTTAGGAATCACTTATTATCAAAAACTAAACGTCAGAAATAGTTCAATGGGGTCTTAAATGAAAGATCAAAATCGTATCTTCCTGTAATCCATTTTACAGTTTCTGTTTTCTAATTTTCACAAGTAAATTTTACTGTTGGATGACAGAAATACAAATGAAAAATGCCTACAAAAGCGTCGATATTTTAAACACAATTTTACAGCGCAAACGAATCTGTTACCATTTATAAAATTGCTTACCCTGATTAGCCAACATTCGTCTTTGAAATGAAGCCTTGTTTAACTTCATACGACGCGTGTGAATCGATAGTAAGTGATTCCTATGTATCAATCTGTCCCTATTATTTCAACATAAGCCAAACGCCAGCCTTAAATAACACGTTTAGTTTGCCGAATACAGGGTGGCCAGATAAGAATGCAAAGTGCTGTATCTCGGAAACTATTCGTCGTAACGACTTTCGGTAAAAAAAATTATGACCAAAGTGGCCAAAAGAAGACCGTGGAAAATATTTTCAGATTTCCAAGATGGTCGCCAGGGGGCGTAACCGCCATCTTCAACCTTTAAAGTAATTTTTCACTGAAATCCACCCAGTAAATGTTACCAAAAAATATATGGTTTCTAAAGCTAAGCTTTACTCGAGTAATTTTTGTTTAACACTTTTTGATGTATCTATTAAAATAAAGTGGTGGGGGTAATTCAATGTTTTTTTTAAATAAACAGCTGTAACTCCTAAACCACTGAACGGATTTTAACAAACTTGGTCTCGTTGGAAAAAGCATTTATTGTTCCATGAAACCTATGTTACCTGTAATATGTCTAATTTTTAGTGATGCCTCTAGAGCGCGTTCTTTGATATAATAACAGAAAATTGCAAAATTCTCTACAAAATTAAATGCAATAATATGACTTTTTTTCATAAAAATGTAGTGAAATGATACCTAAATAGGCTAGTAAAAACCATATCTCGATATCTTATTCGTAGCCTGAAATATCGAAGACAGATTATTTAGTTATCATATAATTTTAAAAAGACGTTATTACACCGATCTTTATTGTTATTTATTTGTCTTTTTTCAAGATTCAATGATAAAATTTCATAATTTAATAATTTTTAAATAATAAAAGTATTCTTAGTTACAAAAAAAAATTAAAAAACGTGTAGGGGCATAATAATCAATGCAGCTAGTATGCAAGTGCAAGGTAGGCAGAATATGAAGAGTAGGCCATGGAGGAAAAATAAATGCCTAAAATCAACTTGTCAATAAATATTAAAATTATACTTATAGAGACAGTGTAATTTGTGTTCATTGCACACACAAGTAAGGCCTTGAAACTATTAAAATGCCTTTTACAAATGATGAAGCTGTCGATATGATTGCGGTATATTTTGAATGTCTTCAAAATGCGGCATTGGCTCAAAGAGTATACAGAGCTCGATATCCAAATCGGCGTTTACGCGATGCGAGAATTTTTCCACGTTTAGTGCAAAATTTGCGTAATACTGACAGCTTTCGACCTCAGTTGCGAAGACACTCTGCTAGAACAACGGAAGACAATATTGTTAATGTCTTAGCAGACGTGTAATTGAATCCCCACGTTAGTACGAGAGCAATGTCTCGCGCGTTGGGTATATCACGTACTACTATTCTAAACATTTTAAAGGATCACAGGTAAGTTTTTATGTCACTAAAAATACTATCTTACATGTTTTACAATGTGTTTGTTATTTCAAATTTTTAGACTGCACCCATATCATATGGTTTTACATCAAGCCTTAAATCACGAAGACTTTGACCGACGGATAGAATATTGTCATTGGATGTTGGGCATGATTAGAGAAAATAGAGAATTTTTATCCGAAATTCTTTGGACGGATGAGGCCATTTTTAGAAGTGATGGAAACATTAATTTGCATAATATGCATTATTGGTCTGACAACAATCCTCAATGGTTGCGCGAGGTCCAACATCAAGGCCATTGGAGTCTCAATGTGTGGTGTGGCATCCTGGGCGGAACTATTATAGGTCCCTATTTCTTTGATCAACCACTAAATGGTGCCGTGGTCCTTGATTTTCTGGTAAACCAATTGCTTATTTTATTAGAAGATGTGCCCTTGCAATTACGGCAAAATATGTTTTTGCAACTAGACGGTTGCCCAGCACATTTCTCAAGAAATGTGCGAGAACATTTAGATCTAACATATCACCAGAAGTGGATTAGGCTAGGAAGTCTATTTTCTTGGCCACCCCGATCCCCAGACCTCACCTGTTTGGACTATCAAATTCCACCAACAACGAGAGACGACATGAAAATCCGAATACAGGAGGCCATTCGTAGTCTTTCAAGAGCAGAAATTGAAGCTGCTGTAATGTCCATGCATGAGCGGCTCCAACAATGCATTGAGTGTGATGGAAGACAGTTCGAGCATTTAAGGAGGCATTAGTTTTATTTCAAAATCGGCCCTTTTTTCTTATTATGCCCCTACACGTTTTTTTTTAATTATTTGAACTAAGAATACTTTTATTATTTAAAAATTATTAAATTATGAAATTTTATCATTGAATCTTGAAAAAAGACAAATAAATAATAATAAAGATCGGTGTAATAACGTCTTTTTAAAATTATATGATAACAAAATTTTCTTTCTTCGATATTTCAGGCTACGAATAAGATATCGAGATACGGTTTCCACTAGCCTATTTAGGTATCATTTCACTACATTTTTATAAAAAAAAGTCATATTATTACATTTAATTTTTTTGAGAATTTTGCAATTCTGTTATTATATCAAAAAACGCGCTCTAGAGGCATCACTAACAATTAGACATATCACAGGTAAGATGGGTTTCATGGAACAGTAAATGCTTTTTCCAACGAGACTAAGTTTGTTAAAATCCGTTTAGTGGTTTAGGAGTTACAGCTGTTTATTTAAAAAAACATTAAATTACCCCCCACCACTTTATTTTAATAGATAAGTCAAAAAGTGTTAAACAAAAATTACTCGAGTAAAGCTTAGCTTTAATAACCATATATCTTTTGGTAACATTTACTAGGTGGATTTCAGTGAAAAATCACTTTAAAGGTTTATGATGGCGGTTACGCTTTCTGGTGAGCATTTTGGATATCTGAAAATATTTTCCACGGTCCTCTTTTGGCCACTTTAGTCATAAAAATTTTTACCGAAAGTCTCTACGATGAATAGTTTCCGAGATACAGCACTTTGCACTCTTATCTGGCCACCCTGTACAACGTGCAGATCTATTATAGTAGATTATGTTATTAGGAGTAAAAGTGATACTTTATGTGGCAAAGCTGAAGTTTATTTAGCCGAACGTTAGTGAGGCAAATAATTCAGCTAAGCCACATAAAGTCACTTTTACTCCGAATAACATATACTATTTTATCCGCAAACGTATTCAGGTAAATTTCAGGTTAGCACTGTACCCCTGCGCCAACCTCTGTTGTTCAGATAACGCGCAACTGTAATGATATATGAACATACTGAATCACCCGTGCTAATAGCACACGGCCACAGCAGCTGTCACACCATAACCCACGGCGACAGATGCTCCGATCCGCTGCTTAAAGGTTTATTTAAATTAAAACTTTTTCGTACTTTTTTGAAAATAAAAACCGGCCTACGAACTAATTCTAAACATTAGCAAAATTTTAAGCCATCATACAATTTAATCGGTCCAGTATCTTCGGAGGAGATGGCGAACAAACATAGAAAGAAAGAAAGAGAGCAATCATTTTGTGTGCTTAGGCAGATAAAGTTCGCAAAAGTCGCTATTTTGTCTGCTTAGGCAGATAAAGTGACACTTTTACCTTGTCAATAAAGACAAATAAGTTGTCACTTTTGTGACGTTTGCGGATAAAATATATTTTTCGTTGACCGCTTGTTAATTTCAATATTAACGAATTATTTTTCCTAAAAAAGGATGGATTAATAGACGTCAGTAATACACCGTTTTTGATTAAGGGCCGATTCTACAATGCAAGTATATACTTAGAATAAGCTATCCGAGATATAATTGTCATAGTTTTCTTTGTTACAACAATCGTTTCTAGGGTATTTATTCCTGGGATAACTTTATCCTTGGATTGTAGAACTGGCACTTATACACACATTTTCAGTAATTAACAGTTTTTTAAAAAAAGGATGGATTAATAGATCTATTAATACACTGTTTTTTATTAATACACTCTTTTTCATTAATTAACTGTTTTTGTGATTTTGACGTTTTGATGATATTTTACATGGAGGTTAGTTGTATTAATCAAATTTTTCACCACAAAAAAAGATTTTGGGGTCAACGAAAAAATTTTGTAATCAACTCGTTTGTTAATGGGCGATTAATAATCTCAACTATTAAAAGCACTCACTCGCTATCGCTCGTTCGTGCTTTAAACAGTTTCGATTATTAATCGCCTTCATTAACACACTTGTGGGTTAAATAACTATTAAAAATATACAGTAGTTTAATTAAAGCAATAAACATTGGAAAAAAGTTTATCTGCTTGCGTTTAATATTGACAACATTGTCAGCGTCATCTAAATGGCGCAATGACATACTTTACCTCACTAGTAAGGTAATGAATCATTACCTCACGTTACCTAACTAGTGAGGTAAAGTATATCAAAGTTAAATTCCATTTATTTTTAATTTCTTTATTATATTTACGCAAACAGGTAAAAAAAATTATATCACACGTGGGATAGAGGCTTGTTATAATACTCGTGTGATTACACGACCGGATCTACGACCTCGTCGTGCAACTTTCACACTCGTATCATAATAATGTCTTTATCCCACTAGTAATATAAATAACTTTCGCACACTCTTTATCAGTGTCGGACTGGCGATCGCCGGGGGCCCTGGGTTCCAAAGGGGTCTTCCAGTTATTTCTTCTTGCTATTTTCCATATATTTCGTAAATGTTTGTTTTTGAAAAGACACTCTTAGCAGTCTTATATCCGGTTCTACAAACCAAGGATAAAGCTATCTGGGGAATAAATACCCTAGAAACGATTGTTGTAACAATGGAAACTATGTCAATTATACCTCGGATAGCTTATTCTAGGTATATACTTGCATTGTAGAACCGGCCCTTAGTCGAGATAAAAAACATAATAAAATAGTGCTAGTTGTAAATTAAAACCATAGTAACTGACTTTTCTTAAAATAAAAATTAGTAACAAAAATGAATTAAAAACCCTTAAGCGGCACTCAAAAGCGAAAACAATCAAAACAAAAACAGCAAAGACAATCAGAACTTTTTTTAACCTTTTATTTGGGATATTATTGATTTCAACTTTTTGTAATGGAAGGTGACAACGTTAGAAATAAAAGTATTGTGATGACAATCTCGCGTTTTGTAAGGTTGGCCGTTGTGGTCATTTTGGTCGTTGTGGTCATTTTGGCCGTTGTGGTCTACGTGGCCAGCTACGCCAATACAAAGGAGTCGGTGGCCGTTGTGGTCAAATATCGAGTTGGCCGATATGGTCAAATTGGCCGTTGTGGTTACGCGGGCGCTTTTGGCCGTTATGGTCATGGCCACAACAGCCAAAATAGCGATTGGCCGTTGTGGTCATTGGCCGTTGTGGCCTAGACCCCTATTGACGGTGCCACTGCAGACGCTCCAGCTAGCTGTCCACAATCTACAGAGTAGTCAAGTTGTAATTTGGTTTCTTGTAACTTTTATGAATCAAACTCAATATACCCAACAATAGAAATACATTAATTTCATAAGTAAAAGATATCAATAAAATGACAGTATGTATGTCGAATACGTTCAATGCAAGTATACCCACTACAATTTTCTAAACAATAATAAAGGTCACCTGTTCATAAGCTCACAAGGCAACTATACATTTTATTTAATTAACAAAAGCAGCATTATCCGGAACCCTGAATACGCAAGAACAAAATTGGGGCTTAACAGTTAACCGACTACACGGTGCCCCAGAATCTGCCATATACAGTAAATACTAATAAATTATGTATAGAAATGAGCTCAAGATTAGCAATACAACAAACTGAACATTTTAACGCGCAATATTCACTGATAATACCATGAGTAGTCAAAGTTATGTCGACTATTTTTACGGTGGTGTCACGAATGTCCATTGCGCTTTGGGTCGATCCCAAGAAAAATGGACATGAGTAGTGATACCACCGCAAAAATATTCTACTTAACTTTGACTAAGAATGGTATTCGAGGGACTATTTAATAAACCAAACTACTTTTTCAAATTAGTTTTCAGTAAATCTAGCAAAAAATTACGCAATTTCTATAGTAACAGAACACTAATATTGACTTTTTCTAATAAAAATCACATTTGTTTAAAATAGTCACTTGAGTATAGTGTTCCAACCAGAAATTGGAAAGCTATTTAAAATCAGGCCAGCATTGAAAACAGTAAGTCACTTCGTAATTTAATTCATAAAATTACTGTTTGATTGTCATTCAGTGACACTTCGATAATAACCTTCAAATTTGACAGATGCATTGGGAAGTTTGGAAGATATATACGTTTTTCAAAATTTTCTATGCTACTATACGGTTTTAAAAACTCAACTAGTACCTACTTAAATCATGCACAATGTTTTAATAAAACAGTTACATGTACAATTTACAGATGAACTGTCATTACTTGAAAGCTGATTGACATTAGAATATTATTTACTGTTTGTATGAAACCAACTTAGACATGACTTACACTTTTCATGGTGTACTGGATTTTAAATGACTTTCCAATTTTTGGTTGGAATACTATACCTTCTAGGAAGATATATCCACTGATATTTTTTTGATTGGCCAAGAAACGTCAGAATTCTGAAATTTCATTGGTCACTTTTTGACAGATGACAGGTGAATTGAATAGTCAATAAAAAACACTTAGGGCGTTTAATGTCCCAACAGTTGCAATGATTTTAGCTCAAAATTTGACAAGTAAACGAGCTCAAAAATGTTTACGCATACCTAAAACTCAACATCACGCCCTTTTAATATAACATTGCAGAGAATATGCTCTCCACAGCTGCAGGAAAGGTGCCTGCCGGTTGCGTTCAATTTGTGCGCATCCTAGTGGAACCGATTAAGAATGCGCTGAGGTCATGGGTAGCTTGCCATCTCCGGACTGACGTCACATTGTCAAAATTGAAACCATGCAACTTCGTTTCGTGTGTAATAGATCATCTGGGATATCTTGCCTGATACGTTTATTTTCATACATAAAAGGTAAGCCAAATGGTTTTTTTTGTTTTTTATTGTGAATTAGATTTAGCGTTGTATTTGTATGAAAAAGTGCGTGGGGCCGACCCTGCGTTGCAAGCGTATTGTAAAGTAAAATTTGCGTGTGCAGCAAGAAAGCGTGTACAAGCCTGTCTGTGGGGTGAGGGGAATTGCAACGTCGTACCATATTGCGTTGGCATTGTTTCGGATTCAAGATTAACTGGCGACTTTCGGCCCAATCTAAATATGTTTTCCTGAGTACTTCATGCGACTATCGCCTGCGGCAAGTTAAAAAACAACGGTGAGTAGCGTGCAGCTAATAATTGCTGCATATAAGTTAAAAGTACAGCACATAAGGGTTTGTGAATATACAATCGCAATCTATTAGTATACACGTAGGTACACCATTTGTGCCATATTTCTAGATACATTCAAAGTGTATATTGCGACACTCTAATTTACGCTGCACACAAAGGGAATTTACGACGTTCGAGTACGCCGTAACGTCCGATGACCGCGAGTCAACAGTTGCAGAATCGCGCTTAAGGAAGAGTGTACGTATGCAAATTGTGCGGTTTTAAATCTAAGCGAATATGAACAGGACTAGATTCTGCCAGGATGAAACAATAAAGAAGCCGACCTGCGATTAATTAATAAAATTAAGCAATGGTAGTAAAAATCGCAGATCAACCCCCCTACAGCTTATACACCACGGCAGCTCTGAAAACTCTTTACTCACCGCGATGGCCCTAACTAACTCAAATTTCGGCGGCCTTGATCGTAGGTTCAAATCATCAGCTGTGTACCTTGGAATGTCTTCAAAAAAGGAAAAGGAAATGGGCGCCAGAAATCAAAAGATTTCGAATAATAAGTGGAAATAAACTGCAAATGACTAGCTTTTAATTAATAAGTAATAAAAAGTCTTGAAGTGTCAGTAGTAAATTATCAGAATAATTAAAATGCAAATAATGTTATAACAAAATTGTGTACGTAAACTGAAGGTTGCGACACGCATAAAATTAAAAACCCCTTTCGGGTTATTTTAATAACTTTACCAAAAAACATTCGTGGGATAAGCTTGTCACAGTCATTTAATAAATCCTTCTGTTAGGCTATTGAAAATAAAAAGGCGTGACTGTAACTTTTACAGAAGGTCGATACACATCAAAATAGCAACTTTTAAATACTGAGATTGATTAACCATAAGCATAAAAATTCAAATGTAAAAAGTAAGAGCATGTATGAAATTGAACATTACATGTTAATAATGGCAAAACGTATGAATTTAAATTCCAAATAATTACTGGTTTAAAATGTATAAAAGTAAAATCCAGGCATTGAAGATAAGTTGAAATTTAATTCCTGGAGTAGCACTAACTAACCTCGAAACATAAGCTGGACTTGAACTGCTACCATAATGGAAATCACCGTGGATGCAAATTATAGCAGAGGCACCCTCGAACGTGGAGAAATGCTCGTTATTTAAGAAAAGCGTTGCATGTCTTGGTCATATTTTGGATAGTCGGAGTATTAAATCGCAACAGTCAAAACTAGAGCAATTAGGAAAGTCAAAACCACCAGAAAATGTAAGTGAGTTAAAATAATTTCTGGGAATGGTTAATTACTATCACAAGTTTTTTCCCATGATTTCATCACGTTTGAAGGTATTATATGATTTAGAACGCAAAGATGTTGAGTTTAAATGGACAAAAGATTGTCAGGACGCTTTTGAAAAGTGTAAGGGAATTAAATGATTATTGATAGTCCAGCATTAGCTCACTATGATGCTAGGAAACCTATAGTAATAGCAGCAGATGCATCACCCTATGGTGTAGGAGCAGTGATGAGTCACATTATAAATGGGGTTGAACATTCAATTATGTTTGCATCGAGTACCCTTGCTCCAAATGAAAGAAATTATCAGCAGTTACACAAGGAAGCGCTAGCGATAATATTTGCAGTGCGGAAATTTTACCGATTTATATACGGGAGGAAGTTCATATTAGTTACTAACCACCAATCACTAAAAACTATACTGAATCCTAAGACTAACATACCCACTCCTGCAGCAACACGACTACAACGTTGGGCACTTGAATTATCAACCTTTGGTTACGATATTCAGTATTGGAAGGGTCAGGAACATGTAAATGTAGATTGCTTGAGTCGTTTACCATCAAAAGACTTTTTAGAACAACCTATATGTTCATTTTCAAACCATTACGAAGTACCAATCAACCTGATGAATAAAAGTTCAAAGAAAGATAAGGTTATTGTAAAAGTATTAGAACTTACTAGAATCGGTTGGCCAGATAAAAATACTGATGTCGGCCTTAAACCCTATTTTGACAAACGACTAGAACTCTCGTTAGATGTTAATTGCCTTTGATGGAGCAACAGGTTAATAATACCAACTGAGCTGAGAAATTCAGTTTTAGAATTGCTACACGAACAACATATCGGCGTGGTCAGAGTGAAGCTAGTAGCTAGGAGTAAACTTTGGTGGCCAAATATAGAGATGGATATTGAAGAATTTGTGAACCATGTCAATTACAACAAAATAAACCAGTAGGTATCTGTTCCATATACGCCATGGCCCAAAACTTCACGATGCTGGAAAAGTGTTCACGTAGATTTTTTACAATTTAAAGAGTATCATTTGTTATTACTTGTCGAGAGATCGAGATTTATAGCAATTGTTTAGACGTGTACATCATGCGCAGCGGAACAAATGCGGAAACAATTATAGAAAAAATACTCCAAAATTTTGTATGTTTTGGTATTCCAGAAGAAATAGTTTCCGACAACGGTCCACCGTTTTTTGGAGCTGAATATCAACTATTCTGTAAATCAAATGGGATAAAATGTAAGTTCGCACCACCATTACATCCATGTTCAAACGGAATGGCAAAAAAGCAAGTACGAACTATAAAGGAGTGTCTGATGAAGGGACTACATGGAAGTCAGAAAATTGACAGTCAGAAGAATTTGCAGCTACTGATAGATAATTTTCTATTGAAATATCGAATAACACCTAACTGAATAACAGGTGTTAGTCCCGCATCACTATTGTTAAAACAAGTCCCAAGAACCAGAATAACAATGTTGAAAAAGAATCCAGTAAAGAAAAAGAAAGAGAGTCAACACAAGATAAAAGAAAATTAAGATAGAAACAGGGGGAAAATAAAAACCTTTGTTGAAGATGAAGAAGTGTTGGTGCATACACTTAGAGGGAAAGACGCCAATTGGAAAAGAGGGAAAGTTATGAAGAGATTAAGTTCCGTAACTTACTTGATAATGACGGATGGGAAAGTAAAACTCACACATGCTGATGGGTTAAAAAAAGTTATCTTTAGAGCGACATCGCTGATAAGGGAGTCCTAGTGTCATATCCCACTACAAGTATTGATATCAATGAGGATATAACGGAAATCGGAGCCGGACATTTGGGCGCGGCCGTTTGGGCGCGGCCGTTCGGGCGCGGCCGTTTGGGCGCAAAGACACTTGGGCGCAGAGCCACTTGGGCGCGAGACATTTGGGCGCGAGGAAATTAATTAACGTATATTAGTATTAGCTAGCTTTACTATTCATATGTCTGAAAATTTATTTTAAATAACGAAAATTACCTAAAGCACGCCCAAGGAGGTGGCGGGCGGCAAAAATTTAGTATAGAAATATTAATTGTCAAAAATATTATTAAAGCAAGTTAAAAATTTTAACTTTCCGGTAAATACTAGCAAATCTTTTGCGGAGATTTATTGCATTAAAATAATAGGTAACAAAGAATAAATGAATAGAGATTGGGTACAAACAGAGCTATTGATGAACCATCCAACCATTTGGAGATTCGTCGACAGCCTGAAAACTATTCAACGAATGAGAGATGGTGCTAATGAACAGTTACTTGCGGGAAATGAGCCCACTGAAAAAAAAACAAAAATGTATCCAGGCTGATAGAAAATATAAATTTTGGTTAAATATTATAATAATCAATATAATCATGTAGACGGCGTAAACAATAGGGACATTCTAGAATTTTTAAGAGGCATTTCGTACAATTATGAAATAAATACGTGGATGCTTCTTGTTTATATTTTGAAAAATTGTATATATTTACTTTAAGAATAATATGTATTATAATGGTAAAAATGTCAAACAAAATTTTTTATTATTAAAATTAATCTTTTTATATGATTATTTATTATTATTCTTATTTCTGCTTTTATCTTCAGTTAGTCGGTTCATAACATAACGAAAATAATTGATTACTTTAAAATTTAAGGTTTATTGTTAAGTATTATCATTATAAACAAAACTCGAAGTCGACTAGTTTCGGTCAAAACAGAACACATATTAGAAACATATTAAACATTAGAACCATCAATCGATTAAATATAGCACAGCATTATTCATTTACCAGCACAATAAATGAATTTTTTTTAAAAATTATTTTCAACACCTATATATAATCTATTTCCATCTTTATTTCAATTCAGAATTATTATTTCATATCTAACATATGTACTGCCTTTTTTATGTATTCAGAATTATTTCAAAACTAATCTAATATTCTACATTCTTTTTATTCGGATTTATTTCAAAATTTATCTAATATAGGTACATACTACCATCTTATTTAAAATTAATCTCATAACGGTTTCAATAAATAATTGGATTATTCTTTTAATATTGTTTGATTAATTACATTAACTTTTCAGGATAAATAATGATTTAATAAATGTTTGTTTATTTATGCGAAAGTGAAATTATTCACACTTAATGTGTTCCTGAATCCCAATGTTGACCCTTTCTCGCGCCCAAGTGTCTCGCGCCCAAGTGTCTCGCGCCCAAGTGTCCCCGCGCCCAAACGGCCGCGCCCAGACGGCCGCGCCCAAACGGCCGCGCCCAAATGTCCTAGACCGAACGGAAATTCCCTTGGAGCCAACACCTGAGGAAATAGAGAATCCCAATAGTGAGTTTCTTAAAGAGAACCCTCAACCAAACGATGAAATGCCTAATCCCAATCCTTCACCGAATGTAACTATCCCATCTCCATTAGTTAAACGTCGGAGTTCTAGGGTAGTTAAGCCTGTAATAACCTGATTTTCTTATGGAGTTATTTAATTTTGAGCCGTGAATAAGTACCACTGTTAATGAACTTTTTAGTCCCGGGCAGTCAGATGCCAGGGTTCAATTTACTCTCTCAAGTATATAGAAAAGTACACATAACATCAAAGGGATTTATTTGGGTTTAACTATTTACATTATAACTTAATAAAATTATTTCCCGTATTCTGTACAAAAATAATATGACTTCTTCTATCTTGTACGCCTGGCGGGCGGACAACCCTTTCTGCTTCACGAGTTGTACGGGTTGCGGATCGCTAAAATCACACACGTACCGCTGTAGTGGCTTGCGTAAACGCCCTCTAACGGCCAAGACTGTAAACAGAAAAATTCGAGGTTAACTTTGTTTATATTGGGCGAACATTGTAAATTCGGGTACAATCTTGTTTATTTCAGGGGTTGTGCTTACAAATAAACGTGGGGCGAACGCCTGGCTTGCCCCAACCTAATCCGTAGTGCCGAATAGCTTCTATTGGCAAGTGAAATGACAGTGTATCAAATTCGTTTAGAAACGGTGATAACCTTCAAAGTTACTAATTAAACCACGGAGATTTTAATTGTTAAGTTAAAGCACTACGGATCTACTCAGGACATTTATAAACCAGGACCCCTCCAGGTGAGTAAGGCTCTGGATTCTTATACCAAAACTATTTTTGCGGCGAGCTTTGCCGGTGTCGTGACCTTGACTTCAGGATAACTTTATGTGGTCAATTTCGGGATTTGAAACTTTTACTTGGGTGTAAAAGCACTCGCAGGGGGTGCATGAAACCAATTATTAACTTTCTGAGTGGCGAGTGAAACTCTCTGAGGTTTTACGAGTAAGTTTCGTGTTTTGACTCAATACGGGTTTTGGAATTATTGCTAGAATAAAGAGTGAGGCCCTTTTAAGTTTTGCGAATGAGTTGGGTGTTGGTTCTTGCGACTAGCGTGGAGGGCTTTGCCTGAAGGGCTTTAAAATAGGGGAAAGACAAGTCTGTGTCCTAGGAGCCGTTTCTACGGGCTGAGATTTGTTTATAACAGATCGCTCTGGTCGTTATCCACGAAGCCCTAAGCGATCGTTATTATAGTAAATGCCGCGAAGGTTTTACAAAAATCGAGATTTGTTTATAACAAATCGCTCTGGTCGTTATCCACGAAGCCCTAAGCGATTGTTATTATAGCAAATGCCGCGAAGGTTTTACAGAAATCGAGATTTGTTATAACAAATCGCTCTGGTCGTTATCCACGAAGCCCTAAGCGATCGTTATTATAGTAAATGCCGCGAAGGTTTTACAAAAATCGAGATTTGTTTATAACAAATCGCTCTGGTCGTTATCCACGAAGCCCTAAGCGATTGTTATTATAACAAATGCCGCGAAGGTTTTACAGAAATCGAGATTTGTTATAACAAATCGCTCTGGTCGTTATCCACGAAGCCCTAAGCGATTGTTATTCTAGCCTGGTACAAGAAAATTTTCTACAGGAATTTCTAGTCGCAGGAACGAAGTGTTTCGGATCGGTTTCAGGAACTAGGCCCCAAGGGGACCTAGAGCTAGACGCTGTTCAGGGACGGTGGACGTAAGCTCTCTAACCGCGTGCGTTATCTATTTATACTATACCATACTCTTTATCAGTGCTGGAAATTTGGAAGGGATGCGCCGGACGACGTCCTGTCGATGCGGGCGCAGAACGGTGCTTTTGTCGTGTTATCAATTTTCTCGCGCTTTGGCGATGTTTTCTAGGTGAATGTGACGGAATTTTAGCGGGACGAAATTTGAACGCATTCCAATGCGTAGAAATAATAATTTCGGCCGGAGCTAACGTCACACATGCCCCTTCCTACGGAGGAAACAGCCGGTGGATGGAAGTCTTCTTCATGGAGCTACCTCATACGGCTCGAAAAACACCTGGGGATCTCGGAATTATCGACACACAAGTCAGACAACATACATTCTAAAGTTATGGGAGTAACCGGCGCTTCTTCTGGCAGCGTCTACGGGGAGCTTGTGTTCTTATTGAACTTTCAACTGGGTGAATACAGAGGTTGTGGTTCCAACTTGAACTTTTTCAGGATTTCTCGGCGGGGAAAAACAAGCTCAGAAAACTAGGGCAAGAAACTGCTTCTGTGCAAGATAAATTTGCTTGCAGTTTTCGGTCAACAGGCGGTTGTTGTTTCATTAATTTCCACCTGGATCTTTACAGGATTCAGTTTCACTTGAAACATCCGGTAAAATTTTCAGGTTGTACTCCAGGGCGGGTTGCATACAATTCTACGGGTTCATGCTCTACGAATGGGCGTCTTCTTATAGGCACCAAGGCGAAAACGTGATCATTCTCAGGAGACATACAACATCATGCATGCGATTAATAATACTGGCGGGTACAACGGTCATGGACAAGACTGGTAATCTTTCAGAATTATCTGGATAAGCGGAATGAAATTTCCTGGACTGCAATCAACCACGTGAAAGCAGTTTCAGGCTAGATGAGACTAAAGATTTCGCGGTATCGAATCGTTTGTCTTCTCATACGTTCATTCTACAGGCTCATAAAATTCTACGGGGTGCATTCTAAACCAAATGCTACTGACGGATGCTGAGCTCGCGGTATCGACTCGCATTCATACAGGTTTTGTTCAATCGTGGGAAATTTTTAAGGTTACAGGATTAACCGACTTTCTCACAATATTTGAACTTTAACTGGGAGAAATTAGTAGAGGATGCGGAGACCAACTTACAATTTCAATTACGTTTGTGTATGTTTGCAGGTTACCTCGGTTCTGCGAAGATGGCTTCGACTTTGAAGATCTCGCACTGGACATGATTTACCTGGAGGGTTCGCGTTCCAAAGACTTCTAGCGAGGGAGGTTGTGCTGCAGGATAGCACGATGCTCCACGTCTCTTGTAGCTGGCTGTACTTCTCAGGGTGAAGCTGTATACCAGAAGACGTCTCGGGAGGAAGTTTTTATGGAGGGAACTTACGAAATCGGGGATGATCTGGACTCCAAAACGTAGTACTGTGCTCAAAGCTGATTTCCGGACTTCAGCTGGGGCTTTTGTACCTTCTGGAATCTTTGTGACCACCTGGAGGCAACCTAGTTGCGTGGATGCCCTGGCCTTCGACGATCGGAATTTTCCAACGGCCTGGACTTCAAACAGGAGCCCTCTATGGGCTGGATTTCCTCTTTTCCATACTTGGAATCGACACCCTTCTGGTGGTTTCTAGATTTCTGGTGTCGGGCGTGCTGGTGGCCTCGATGGGGCCGTTTTCCAACATTTCTGGAGGTAGTTTCAAGCGGTTCTAGCGGCGGTAACATCTGGTTCTGGTATATGTCAGTGAACATGGTTTGTACAATATTTAAAATAATTAATTATACTTTAAATGATAACTAATTATTTTTTCAGGTAAATAAATTGCTCGAGCGCCATCATTCGGATTTGCTGGCCTGGCTGGTTACTGGGGGCTCTAAATTATACTTGACTATATACTTGAGATTACGTCCCTGCTCGGGCGCCATGTAATAACCTGATTTTCTTATGGAGTTATTTAATTTTGAGCCGTGAATAAGTACCACTGTTAATGAACTTTTTAGTCCCGGGCAGTCAGATGCCAGGGTTCAATTTACTCTCTCAAGTATATAGAAAAGTACACATAACATCAAAGGGATTTATTTGGGTTTAACTATTTACATTGTAACTTAATAAAATTATTTCCCGTATTCTGTACAAAAATAATATGACTTCTTCTATCTTGTACGCCTGGCGGGCGGACAACCCTTTCTGCTTCACGAGTTGTACGGGTTGCGGATCGCTAAAATCACACACGTACCGCTGTAGTGGCTTGCGTAAACGCCCTCTAACGGCCAAGACTGTAAACAGAAAAATTCGAGGTTAACTTTGTTTATATTGGGCGAACATTGTAAATTCGGGTACAATCTTGTTTATTTCAGGGGTTGTGCTTACAAATAAACGTGGGGCGAACGCCTGGCTTGCCCCAACCTAATCCGTAGTGCCGAATAGCTTCTATTGGCAAGTGAAATGACAGTGTATCAAATTCGTTTAGAAACGGTGATAACCTTCAAAGTTACTAATTAAACCACGGAGATTTTAATTGTTAAGTTAAAGCACTACGGATCTGCTCAGGACATTTATAAACCAGGACCCCTCCAGGTGAGTAAGGCTCTGGATTCTTATACCAAAACTATTTTTGCGGCGAGCTTTGCCGGTGTCGTGACCTTGACTTCAGGATAACTTTATGTGGTCAATTTCGGGATTTGAAACTTTTACTTGGGTGTAAAAGCACTCGCAGGGGGTGCATGAAACCAATTATTAACTTTCTGAGTGGCGAGTGAAACTCTCTGAGGTTTTACGAGTAAGTTTCGTGTTTTGACTCAATACGGGTTTTGGAATTATTGCTAGAATAAAGAGTGAGGCCCTTTTAAGTTTTGCGAATGAGTTGGGTGTTGGTTCTTGCGACTAGCGTGGAGGGCTTTGCCTGAAGGGCTTTAAAATAGGGGAAAGACAAGTCTGTGTCCTAGGAGCCGTTTCTACGGGCTGAGATTTGTTTATAACAGATCGCTCTGGTCGTTATCCACGAAGCCCTAAGCGATCGTTATTATAGTAAATGCCGCGAAGGTTTTACAAAAATCGAGATTTGTTTATAACAAATCGCTCTGGTCGTTATCCACGAAGCCCTAAGCGATTGTTATTATAACAAATGCCGCGAAGGTTTTACAGAAATCGAGATTTGTTATAACAAATCGCTCTGGTCGTTATCCACGAAGCCCTAAGCGATTGTTATTCTAGCCTGGTACAAGAAAATTTTCTACAGGAATTTCTAGTCGCAGGAACGAAGTGTTTCGGATCGGTTTCAGGAACTAGGCCCCAAGGGGACCTAGAGCTAGACGCTGTTCAGGGACGGTGGACGTAAGCTCTCTAACCGCGTGCGTTATCTATTTATACTATACCATACTCTTTATCAGTGCTGGAAATTTGGAAGGGATGCGCCGGACGACGTCCTGTCGATGCGGGCGCAGAACGGTGCTTTTGTCGTGTTATCAATTTTCTCGCGCTTTGGCGATGTTTTCTAGGTGAATGTGACGGAATTTTAGCGGGACGAAATTTGAACGCATTCCAATGCGTAGAAATAATAATTTCGGCCGGAGCTAACGTCACAAGCCACCGCAGCGGCTAAACCTTTAACAAGTAGTAGATAAGAAATCTGAAAAGGGAGATATGCTATGTAATGTTGTAATATAAGTAATGTGTGTATAGGTTTGGAGTTGTATAAAATAAGTAAACCACAAGAGTGCGCCAAAAAAATATAATAAGGCATTACTTGTACGAAAGTCATGTAGTCAACTGAATAAAGAAGTAGTCCATATTTAATAGCTTATTAATCGAGTCAACCCATCCCAGTAACGACGCAGCAGTTAGCATTGCTCTGGAAGCGGGAAAGAGTCAGCTACGTTCGTGCTGAGCAGTGCGGAGCCCTAGGACTGTGGACAAGACGGAGTTGTAAGCAGTTCTGGAGTGGTGAAAGCTGTGTTCGAAGAGGTATCTGGCTTGTTACAGCAGGCCCCTGTCCGTCGTACGACCTGCTGTGGGGACGCCTGGTGTCCTATTTTGCATCAGGGAAGTTAAATGAGATTAGAAAGTTATCCTAAAACTAGAATCTGGTGAAATTTTTTAAGTGGCGTCGGTTATTGTACATTTCCGGAAGAAGCGCATCGTGAGTGTTTTGTAGCGGCGTCTATTTACTTACGCTTTTTAAATCACTTGGGCAACGCAGTCTGACATAATCATTGATGTAATTATTAATGCGAAACTAACTTGGTTTGATAAATTGTGAGGTTGAGGCACTATGTTTGTAAAGTTGCTCCAACCAGTTGAAATATCTAATTTTGTAGCGGCCCCATTGGATAAACAAGCGGTGGCTAAAGCGGTTACTTTTAAAAATCATAAAAACCACGATAATTATCTTAATAGAAAATGTACTGCCTATAATTATACATTCAATCGTATTTATGCTGCCTTATTTAATACTACAGTGCGACAATGATGTAAGTTTTGTTAACGTGACGTAACAGTCAATAAATAAAAGTAACTTTTTAGTATATTGCTAAACTAAGCTTATACAGATATCTAATCAATGCCATAAAAGCCAATACGATGACCACTTGTGATAATCCAGTTGATTAAGGTGAAAAAATTAAAAACGTTGAACATATTTTACAGAGAATGTGATTTTGATGGCTTTCAACAATACTTCTTTAATACGTCACTGCCGAAGAACATTGGTTTTTGTTTTTATCTAAAAATGAAAGAGTAAGCTGATTAGATTACATTTCTGTTTTAATCATTAAGTTCTAAGCAGAACAAACATTATATTAGCCTATCCAATTAACATTTTTCTTACATTGTTTAATGTACCTTTTTTTGAGTTTTCTTGCAGCGTTGCTTGTTAGTTGTGTCAAGCACAGTGAACTTTACTCGGCGATGATGGAAATCCCAGGTCAGGGTCAGCATCAGTTCTATAAAACTGAATACAAAGATAGATACGCGTTTATACAATCATCAGATTAGAACAAACATGTTGAATATTTTACGTTTGCATTTTTTCCTGTGCGGTTTAATGCTGTGTAAGTATTTAATACAATAGTGGTTAATTGTAATTATTAAACAGTGATGGAGCCTCAAATATATATTTTTTAAAGATAATGCACGCATATGTGTGGATCGTATTATTTGTGAAGAAACACTTGAAAATCTAAATTTAACATTTCTCTAAGGTCTAAGCTTTAGTACGTAGTATCAAACGCACTAATAAACAGTTCTGGGTAATTCAAAATTACAATAACAACTTTATATTTATCTTAACCACCGATTGGTTTGGCAATACTAAATTATTAAAAAAACTGGTTTGAATATTTCCACTGCTATCGTCATATCTAGTATCAATATAGAACAACATATTAACACACCGATAAAGTGTTCTACACCGTATTGTATTATTTATGCTACTTTATGGTTGCGCATTTGTTGTACAGGGCGTTTCTGAAATAAGTAGCATAAAATTTCTTGGAGAATCTATCAGCGAAAATAATTTCTGGCTCTGGCAACAGTTGTCCAGGGCGCGGGCGGCTCAAAATGTTGTGGCAAACCAAATTTCCTTTCTTAGGAAATATTTTCTGTTACAGCAGTCGCATTAAATTTAGCTTTTGTTTGCAGAAAAACCTTAATATTTCCAAGATAGATTATCCCATACCTATACAATTTTATATTAAAATTATTAGCATTTTGACACAAAACGATATCAACAAAAGTACATCTTCTTTAATCATCCTGTATAATTTATCGGAAATATTTATTCTCGATAACAGTCCATGCATCTTCTCAAACTAAAAATGCACTTGTCAAACCTTAAATATCTTTTTTCGTATACGCGGGAGCTCTAAAAATAGAAAAATGACTCAAGAATAAAGTATCCTTTTAACTTTTCTTTACAATAATGGAAGTATTGTGTGTCTGTGAACAGAATATCTCAAAAACGAAAAAAGGTATGGCGTTGAAACTTCATACATAAGCTTTGTGTACTATCTCGATGTGACAGCACGCGGTTGAAGAAAATCGCACTACCGGAAGTATGGTGTTTACTCTTGTGATTTTTAAGTTTCTTTTCGATTTTTTCAAAAACGGCTATAACGATTTTTTTAAGTTTACGTTTTTATTATATTTTTAATGTGTATTGATGTGAGATAAATAATTTTCCAGTTGAATATCTCTAAATTGTTTTTTTATTCACTTTAACTAACCCACTATATTGTACGGTTTCTGTAGAATTTGTAATTTTTGAAAATTTTTGACAAATGTTTAAGAATTAAAAATAAAATTTTTGGCTAATTATAAGATCACTGTAAAAAAAGTTGTGTGCTTGTATCACACCAGATTTTTAAAATAATACTCAAAAATATTATTTTAAAAAGTTACTTAGAATTAGTATATGTTGACAAAGTGATAAGGTGTGTTTTGGCCACTCCGAAACTAAATCCAATTTCTGGATCGTATCGAGTGATTTAAACCACCAAAGTTTTGGAGAACAGACAGCAGATTACATAAAGATAAGATACCCATAAATGCACAGAAGAATATTATCAGGTCAGTGATACATTTAACTATAACCTAAGTGTTGAAGCAGTGATAAGAACCGTGACTTGTTGAGGAGTCGATCCCAGAAATCGGCGCTACGCGCGTGTGCTGAATAGGCAACACACATTTCAGAGCAGCGTTGTTACGGTATTAAAACAACTTTACGACACCCACCCAAGGTGAGCATCGCACCACGGAATCAGTCCTGGAAAACTGGCACACTTGCCCTGAGATTTGCTAAAAACAGACTAAAGGCCACGGCTGGAACGCTCAGGGAGTCGGGTGTGAGTCACACTATACGTTCTGCTCAAGCGTGTTGAGGCATATACAGTGTGACCAGTAAAGTCCGCATCATATGGGATTTTTTTTTTATTAATAGCTTTTTTCGAAATTTGACTTTGGCATCAATTTGTGCTTTGATCGAGATGAAAATTAACCAAAAAAATAGTAGTCACGTCATTCGCATTATCTGTCAAATTTAATTTTTTTTTCAAAAAAAATTCAAAAGTGGGGTTATTTCTTAAAATATCGAAAAAAGTTATTAGAAAAAGTTTTTCTAAATGAAATTTTTAGCCCATATGCAAAATTTCAGCTGTATAAGATAATTTAGATTTTTTGCCCATTTTTTTTTAAATTGCACCACTGTTGAAAAGTAAGACTCAACGCAACCTACATAAAACTTTTTAGTTTCGATAATGCTTTATTCCAGACACATTTTCTTTAAAGTAGCGCCATATTAAATATGTGTTTTTCTACAAAATCCAAATACGGCTATTAAAATTTGGTCACATGTGATGCAAAGTTTATTTGTTTTTGACCCTGTATAATGTAACTCCATAAATTAACTATTTTTGAAATCGCAGTTTGTGTCTAAAAGTAATACACGTTATTTTATGAAGTTACATTATACAGGGTCAAAAACAAATAAACTTTGCATCACATGTGACCAAATTTTAATAGCCCTATTTGGATTTTGTAGAAAAACACATATTTAATATGGCGCTACTTTAAAGAAAATGTGTCTGGAATAAAGCATTATCGAAACTAAGAAGTTTTATGTAGGTTGCGTTGAGTCTTACTTTTCAACAGTGGTGCAATTTAAAAAAAATGGGCAAAAAATCTAAATTATCTTATACAGCTGAAATTTTGCATATGGGCTAAAAATTGCATTTAGAAAAACTATTTCTAATAACTTTTTTCGATATTTTAAGAAATCACCCCACTTTTGAATTTTTTTTGAAAAAAAAATTAAATTTGACAGATAATGCGAATGACGTGACTACTATTTTTTTGGTTAATTTTCATCTCGATCAAAGCGCAAATTGATGCCAAAGTCAAATTTCGAAAAAAGCTATTAATAAAAAAAATCCCATATGATGCGGACTTTACTGGTCACACTGTATAGGGTACGTCAAAATTATAAGGGCGCCACCAAACCTGACTTTAAATGGGCTCGGGTAACCGGGCTTGGACGGTTAAACAAGGCAACAAGTACGCTAGTTACTACTTGATAAGGGTACTCGAGAAGTATCGAACTCGGATGACAAAATCGATAATTTGAGGTTTGAATCGTTAGTTCGGTTTTGTGCTGCCACTGCGGGGGCGGCTGCTCCACTTACCTGCACACTCCAGCACTCAGAGGTCGTCGTACAATCTAATCGTGACACTAGCTGTTTATTCTGAAAAAGTAAGGCATGCAGGGGTTGTACACAGTAATAAGCCCCGCGCTTGCACAATTGTCTATTGAATGACGTTATACAGGATCAGGCAACGAATGGGTCACCATACTAAAGCTAGGGCTTAACGTAAACCCCAGCTGGAGGTAATCGCACTATAACTAAAGCGTACAAATGTTACACACAAAAACAATATCCAAATAGAATATTACAAGAAAGCGTTCGAAACGCCTAAAATTAGTGACGCTGCGAAAGTCAATGTTTGCACAGTTACAAACCAAGAATGTACTACTGAATAAATGCGACCAAAGTCCATCGCCTACACGGCACATTCGCGTAAAAGGGGTCACTAAATTACATAATCTCTTTAAATGGTACCTGGTATTTATTCTGGACTTCTCCTGAGCAGTACGGGTGGCAGTCAGTTGCACCTGCATTTGCAAGCACATCTCCTTGGGCAAAGATTCCGCCGAATAATGGCGTAATATTTCAATGTAGTCACTCAAATGGGATTGGTGTGACAGAAACGTATGGGCATTATTCACGTCCTGCAGCGAGTCCCCAACAACTTGTAGGAATGAAAGAACCACTTCGTTTCACGACATGGCCGGACGTAGCCCCCAACAACAAAGCTAAGGAAAACGCGCTCACAAAACGACACGTGCGTCACACACAAGAGCTTCCTGCCGACCTCCTTGATCAACGGCCTGAGCTGAACTGCCAAGCAAGAAGCGTTACGACGCCGGAAATGGCGTGAGCTAAAACGGCGTTACCACGTGACTCTCGACAGCCAATGGCGATGCGCCCAATAAAACAAATACGTTCCGGTGACAAAGAGAGCGCGAGGCCTCGCAGTCACACGCGTTCAAAAGGGTGTTCCAAAAGATCCAAGCGCGTCTACATACAGGGTACTCGGAAACGAATGAGCGTTTGTGACTAAAAAATTAAAAATAGGTTTTCGATATAACTAAACGGCCCTAAAGGCGTGAAATGTAATTCAAATTACTGCCGACCGCAAAATGGCTTAATAGCGTATAACTGGTTGCATATACCTGGAAAATATTATACCGTTAAAACTAAGTGCGTGATAAAGTACGATTTTCGGGCCATAGCAAGCAAATAAAAACGCTAGGTTTCCTAAAGAGTGAAGAACTGAAGTGATAAAACTGTGAAATTGAAAAAAAGGCAGAAAATTACTGCGGCGGAGAAACAAAAGCAAAATGTCCGGAAATAAAGACGACAAAATAGATGCCATATTAAGTATGATGACCAACTTTATTGATGAATTCAGAGAAACAAGAGAAGAATATAAACAACAAATACAACAAATACAGGAAGAAAATAACATACTGCAGGAAGAAAATTACAAAATGAAAAAAGAAATGCTACAACTGACACAAAGAAATGAAAGAATGGAAAAGGAAAAACGGAAAAATAACTTAATAGTGGTGGGAATGAAACTGAAAAATAAATTGGACAAGAACCCGAAAAAGAAAACTGAAAAATTCGTTAAAACCAACTTGGCAATCAATGTCAAATTAAAAGAGGCTTACACAATCGGGGAAAAGGCATGCGTTATAAAACTAGAACATTTTGAGGATAAGAAACGGATCTAACAAACGAGAAAACTAAAGAACATCCCAGGACTACAAATCTATATTAATAATGATCTAACGCCGTCCGAAAGAGAGGTGTAAAAATTGATCAGAATAAGGGCAGCATAAGAAAGTAATAACGGAAACAAGGTAAAAATAGGATTTGGGAAAATATTTATTAATGACAAACAATTTTCATGGTGCGACCAAGCGATTACATTGATAGAAAATAAATATGTTCCAAAAAACTGATTAACAATACCGCAAAAAGAACAAAACAGACGACAAACGACAAGGACAATGATAAAAACAAACTTGATAAAGCAATAAAAGATAAACCGAAGAACATAATAAAAGTCGGAACCTGGAATATAAGAAGCATGAACGGGAAAGAACAAGAACTTATAGAAGAATTTGAGAAAGCTGAACTCGATATACTTACAATTACAGAAACTAAGAAAAAGGGTCAGGGAATGTACGAAACAAATGGACATAAGAAAATATACAGCGGCGTCGAAAATACTGAGAGAGCGGCGGAAGAGGTAGCATGCGTTATACAAGAAAAACACGTGGAGAAAATAAAGAGTTCGGAATATGTGTCATCGAGAATACTTAAATTAAAAATGGAGTTAGATCAAAAAACTAACACTGCAATAGTAATAATATTGGACCGAATGAAGACGAGGTAACTGACAATAAAGCAAAAATTTGGGAAGAACTAGTAGACACGATAGAAAGAGAAAATGGAAAAATACTAATATTAAGAAACTTTAATAGCAGAGTAGGAATAAAGACACAAGCAACCTCAAACGTCTTAGGACTACATGGCGAGGACACCAAAAACAACAATGGAGATGGAATGCTGAACTTCAGTATGGAAAACAACATAATCACAACCAACACATTCTACGAACATCGAGACATACACAAGTACATAAGAGAAAGCAGAAGCCGAAACGAAAAGTATATAATAGAATATGTGCTTGTGAATGGAGAATACGGGAAAGATATCCTAGACGTTAAAGTCAAACAAAGCGCGGAAATATACAGCGACCACTATTTGCTAACTGCAAAATTGAGAATACACATGGAAAGACATGAGTGCCCAAGGAAAGGCACCTCTTTAAATAACACAAACGAAAATATAAGAACGTACAAACTACAAGATTTAGAAACCGCCGAAACATTTAAACAAGAAATAGAAACAGAAATGGCATTGGCAACAAATAACTGCGGGGATCTAAATCTAGAACAAGCATGGAACACCTTCAAAAATATTATACTTACTAAAAACCGCAAGAAAAGTATTTGTAATAACAAGAATAAATAAAAGCAGGAAACAAACAAAATGGTGGAATCAAGAAATAAAAACCGAAATAACAATCAAGAAAAACGTATGGAACCAGTACCAGCCAACGAATAAAAGTAAAAGAAATAGTACTACAAGCTATGAGTAAGGCATGGGAAGAATTTGTCAACAAAATGGAAATGGAGAGCAAAACAAACCAAAAACTATTTTACAAAGTTCTAAAAACATGAGAAAGGGGAAAAAAGAGGTAATAAAATACGTAAAATCCAAAAATAATATACTGCTAACATAGGAAGGGGATATCATGGCTAGATGGCAAGAATATTTCCACGAACTATTAAACACAGAAGCACAAAACACAAATACCATAGAAGAAATAACAATACAAGACGAAGACTTGGGAGAACACATCCAGGAAGACGAAGTAAAAGAAGCAATAGCTCACATGAAACTAGGAAAGTCAGCAGGTCATGATAAAATTACCTCTGAAATGCTAAAGAACCTGGGATGCAAGGGCATGGAAATTATTGTTTAGGCTTTGTTTACAGACGGTGCTATTGTTGTATATGTTATATATGGTTATCCATAGCAATGTAGTAGTAGTTGTTGATAAATAAATATATGCAAACGAGTTCGTTTTCACTCCTGCTTCATATAATCACTAGAACACTGCAATAACTAAAAGAAATATTAACAAGAATATTGAATAAAGCGTGGGACGAAAGCAAGGTGCCGAATGACTGGAAAATAGGAATAATAATCCCGATATTTAAGAAAAGAGATAACCGAAACTGCGCCAACTACAGAGGCATTACACTGTTAAGCACCGTATCAAAAACCTACGAATACAAATTAGAAAACAGACTGAGAAAGGCAACAGAAAACCAACTGTCAGATATTCAAAGTGGATTTAGAAAAGGAAGAAGCGCACAGGACCATATTTTTACGACGAAACAACTAAAAGAAAAGACCAGAGAGAAATATTCGAAGTTATTTTTATTATTTTTAGATATGGAAAAAGCATTCGACAGGGTTTCACAAAAAGCCATATGGGAGGGACTCAGACGCAGAAATGTAAGCGAGAAACTAATGAAAGGTATACAAAGCCTATGCGAAAACAACAAGAACTACGTAAGGAAAAACAACATTCAGTCGGACACTTTTGATATAAACGATGGACTAAGACAAGGAGGTGTCATGAGCCCGACCTTATTCATATTGGTGTTAGATGACGTTATCAAAATGGCAGAACGCAAGATCCGCAAAACACACATAGGGTATAGTAGACTAACTCCAGTTTACTTCTCCGGGTGGGCATTCGCAGATGATCTCATGATAAGGGCACCCACAGAAAGAGATCTACAAGCAAACCTAATGTTATGGGATGAAGAAGTTAAGAAAAGGAACCTGAAGATCAACACCAGCAAAACTAGGGTGATGCTAATAGGGAAAGATAATATAAACGCCAAGATTAATTTGATACAAGAGGAAATACAACAACGAAACGACTTCAAATACCTAGGAATAATACTAGACAGAGAGCGAAATATGGAACAAGAAATAAAAGAAAGACTAAACGACTCAGCAAAAATATATCACAGTTTGAACAGAGCACTAATAAGGAAGAGAGAAATAAGCAAAGGGCAAAAATTACAGTATACAGAACTATCTTCAGGTCGACCATTACCTATGGGTGTGAAAGCTGGGTACTAAACCAAGCACAGAAGAGTAGAATACAGGCTATTGATATGAAATACCTAAGAGCAGTAAAAGACATAACAAGGAAAGATAGGATAAGAAATGAAGTAACAAGAAAAGAACTAGGCGTCGAACCAATACTAAACATCATCGAAAAGAACCAACTGAAGTGGTTTGAACACCTCAATTGAATGGGAGAAGACAAACGAGTGAAACGGATATGGACAACAAAAATACAACAAAATAGGAAAAAAAGAAGACCGAAAAAATCATGGAACGACGAAGTAGCTAAAATACTGAAAGAAAGAAGCAAGACATGGAGCGAAGCAACAGCAATGGCAGAGGATACAAAAGAATGGACCAAGTTCGTGCACCAAAACTCATAAACTCATAAGTTCATAAGTGAATAATAAATGATTCTTATTTGTACACCTTGCACCTTAAGGTAAAAGGTTATCGATTGGCGCGAGATTTGAATAAGAGTAGTCCCACATCACCCCCTCTCCAGTGGCCCTTATTAAACTCCAAGTTTTCTAATTTGGCGGGTCTGTGCGCACGTCAGTACCATCACTTTTATTGACACCGCTTCTTCCTCTATGTCATCGTCGTTTGTAATAATCTCAAGAACATTTAGGCATGATTGTCCACAGCAATTCTTACAAGTAACAGACCAATGCAAATCAGCCTTTTTGCAGTTGCAGACCTTAGCACAATCTTTCTTATATTGTCAAAAAATGATCTGTAGCAACAAATCCGGTGCAGAGTTTTTTTGTTGTTTTAATTGGGGCCAGCTTTCGCCTGCCTGTCGCCTAGCCCCAATTCAAAGGGTTTTTTTCCCTGCCCATTAATGCTTGGACTTGATGATATACGCATAATGCGTGATACCGGGCTGCATCTTGCGTTGGTCGCAGTCTGGCAAGATGAAACTTGCTTCTAGTCACAGATTTTTCAAAAAGCTAACAGCGTAGATCGTCAAGAGTTTGATCATTTATGTCTCCACCATACAAGGTTACGAAAAATTTCTCACCTGCTTTTCCAATTTCGTCAGAAGTAGCTTCTGACTCTCTGGATGCTCTTAATACTTCAATTAAATTAGGGTGCTTCTGAAAAGCACTGCAGAATTTGATTTTTCTTTGTCCAAATACTGCGATGTAGTGTCACACCCACTATATTCATGAAGAAATAGAATCTTTTGTGGATCATATTTGAATGAGTTTGATGAATAAAAGTAGGCAGTCATTCACAAACATCAGTGGAATAGATTGTTTTAAAAAATGTATTTTTGAGTTTTTTGTAACTTTTTACTTTTGAGGCTCTGTATTCCGGTAAATATGAGGTCTAGAAAAAAATGTTATGAAAGAAAATTGTACCAAATTTTATGCTATACAAAAAATGATTAATTTTTTTGTAAGATGCACTAGTAAGGAGGTACCGAGCAAAAACTGAAAAAAGTGACACTATAGCTGCTTTCGCATTACACATTAGAGTACTCTGGAGTGCACCAGAGCAAGTTACCTCGCGTTCGAATTACAACATAATTTTTGGAGTAACTAACGCTAGTCTTCCTTCCCCTGCCCCCTTAAGCCCCATGAAAATTTGCGGTGCAACAAGCCCTGGCATGCGCTGTTGTGTTATTTAGAATCAGCTGTCAGATTTAAACGCCTTTTGGATGAATTCGAGTCTCAATTTACTGTAATTAACAGAAATGTTTTTAATTTCATTTTTAATTATATTTCAATAAACTTTTAACTACGAATTAAGTTCTTTAAATCTATTTTGAGCGCAGTCTGTATATACCGCCCATATTTTAAACGTTCAATTCAAAAGTAAATTAGTTAGGTTATGTACTTTACGCGAGAGTAACCTAACGTCTGTTCGAATTACAAAGCAACTCACCCCAGAGTAATTCACCCCAGAGTCAATTGCACCAGTGCTAGTTGCACTCAATTCGAAAGCAGCTAAAGTGGTAGTCATATATGTAATACTTACTATATTGCTAGCGGCTATGAGTGGGAAACTCACGAAGGAAGTGAGACAGACAACCAACTCTTCAATGTGTAATGGTAAGCTGTGCGCAAGCGCGGCGGCGTCGTCCGCCCAATGGGAAAGTGGTCAAGTTTAAAATTCGCTTCTAAAGGCGCATGTGCACGAGATGCGTTATACTTTAAGTAAAACCATGTCGGCGCCGCAATGTTTTCAGGCGTTCCGATGCCTTAGTAGCAATATATGTATAATACATATATGGTGGTCGTAATGACACGAGCACAGGTGTCCCAAATTAGAAAAAAATGGATTTTAATAAGGGCCTAGGTATATACAACATATTCAAAATCCAAAACTACATGACCTTTTGTCAGGTTACCCCCCCCCCCTTTTTACGTCTTGGCCAATGGGCTAGTTTAAAACACTCAATTTATGTTCTGTGTAAAATTGTGCGGTATTTTAACCTTAACTTATATTTTAGGCACAGTACATTTTGCTGATTCTGGTGGAGTGAGTAAAACAAAGGAGTTGCAAGGACACATTACAAGATACCAACGACAAGCCAGTGAAGGGTATGTTCAATTGTACAGTCGTGTTCATTAAAGTATTGTACAGGATTTGTGCTTTGTGAATATAATTTAATTACACAAAATTTAAAAAAAGTGTTGTATATACAAATATTTTGCCAGTATACATCTAGGTCTACCTAGTTGATGATACAGTGCTACCCTTTGTTGAGTAAACATACAACCACCAACAAATTTACAGCTACCTTTGTACAACACATTTTTGAACACGTACAAAGGCTTACCGAACTTCTCCACAAAATTCTATTATTTTCTTATTCATTATACAGTTGGTTATTCAATTACGGAAATTCGTTTCTAGAGCTGTCTTATCTATTGCAGTACACACACATTTCAATGCAAATCTGGTCAACATATAGAAGAGGGCCTGCTTTGTGATGGAAAGGCAGACTGTAGCGATAATTCAGACGAAACAGTATCAGAATGTGCTCATTTAAGATGTCCAAGAATAACGTATCGTTGTAAATATGGTGCGTGTGTATCGTTAGATGCTAAATGCAATGGGGTTGACGACTGTTTTGATGGTTCTGACGAGGAAACTTGTTCTGCACATGTAACTGCATCTTCAACACCAGCACCCATCAAGCAAGTAACAACAATCTAGTATTATAGAGATAGAATAACGCATATTTTAATAGCTGCTTTTCGAAACCTCTGTATGATTGCCAATACATTAATATATACCTGCAGATATATTTGTAACAAACGGGATGTCTGATGCAAAATGAAAGAGAAAAATCGAATAACGACACATTTCTAAACCTTGGGTTTAGTTGTCAAAAATTTGTTTAATATTCAATTAACGTAATTCACACAGAACAACCAAATGTGGTTTTCTTGTAAATCAAGCAAGCTATTATTTAGTACCCCTTTAGAATTCTCTCAACGGTGAAATATAAATTGCATATATCGACCTTCAGACTTTATGATTATTAGTTTAACGCTGTATATTTTGTCTCTTTATATCTCTTTCTTTTAAATAATTCATCTACTGCATTCACACTGTCCAATCTATTTCTTACTCTTTCATTTATTCGTGTAGTTATAAATAGTCATTCTTTAACTTTATACCTTTATTTCAGCAACTTTTCGTAAAACTGGCAACGTTACTTTCCTTTCCCGTGCCTGACCCCGACCCTTTCGTGTTCTGTGAGACACTATTTTACGCTAATCTTGTTTTCTATCTTAGTCTTTGTATACACTTTATGCAGTTCTATTGCCACAATCACTTTCACACTTAGGCGAATGCTTGAAAACGTCTCTCAACTGTTTTTAACTTTCTTGCTGATGCAAAATCACAACTCTTCTTCCACTGTTGCCGGACATCAGGTTAAGAGATTTTTATTGATACACAAATTTTAAGACGTAAAGATTCTAAAAATATTGGAAAATCTTGCCTTGTCATCACTGCATTATTATGTACATTAAGCAACGAGAGGAATAGGTTTATTTGAATACAGTGTGTGAGATGAAAACGAGCGTAGTTACAATAGTTTAGTTAATTACAACGTGAGAAGTGAGAATATACTTTATTAATTACATACATTGTTTGTCTTCACGCGTATGATTGAACGTATGCGTATACATATACGTATATACTTACACATAACGACTAGAGTCTAGTCAGTATAAAGTGACCACACGTCCCGCTTTTGGCGGGACAGTCCCGCTTTTTGGTGGACTGTCCCGCGTCCCGCCGATTTTTAAAAATGTCCCGCTTTTTAGAAAATATCTGCATTTCTTATTTTAAATGTACTGTAAAAATATATTACCTATTATTTATTAAGTATTATGGTGAATATAAAGAAATAAAAAATACATAAAAAAACACAAAATGCATTCAGAGGCAATGTACCGAGTTAGATTTACTCGGTGGTATTCGATCATTGTCGTTACGTCTCGGCTTAATTCAGATAAGTGCAGACAGTACGGACTGCCGTTAGACAGTGCGGTTTGTTGTTTTCAATTTGACGTTCGGTTTGACTCATTATTTGATTGACGAAGGTAGAGCAATAGTGGCCACAACGTAACGGTCAATAAGGTAAAAATTAATATCCTTTTTTAGCCTTTGTAGTAAATTTTTTATTTATTTCTAGTCTAGTATTTACCCACAGAATAAAAGATGAGTAAAAAAAGAGAATGCAAATTTAATGAAGAGCTAAGCAGAGAATTTCCATTTATTAAAAAACCAAAATAGACTATATATGGGTACGGTGTGATAAATGCAATGCTGAATTTTCGGTCTCACATGGTGGAAAAAACGATATTACTAAACATCTAGCGACAAAGAGGCACAGAAGATTTTTGAATAATGCCGCTTCCTCGTCTAAAATGGAACACTTTTTTCGCAGTGCTAGCTTTGGCAACACGGAAAAACAGCTAGCATTAGCGAAAGGGCTATTTGCTTTCCACACCATAAACCACAATCAAAGTTTCAGATCAATGGATTGTATGTCGCAAATGATCAGAACATTATACCACAAAAAATGTGCAAGGGCAAAAACCGAAGCAATTATTTGGAGTGTTTTTTCACCATATTCATATTCAAATTAGAATATTAGATTTTGTTTCATTGCCGGGTGAAACTTCACAAATAATTTTTGATTCAATAAGTACTATTTTAAAAAAGAATAATTTGAACAATAAAATTATTGCCTATTGTGCGGATAACACTAACGCAAATTTTGGTGGAAAAGCTAGAAGTGGCATCAATAACGTTTTTACGAAACTTAACGAACATTTGAACCAAAAAATTATTGGAGTAGGTTGTGCAGCGCACATCCTTTATCTAATAGACGTGTCTGTCCGGGACGCTGTTTCAGCAGCCAAACCGTAAGAGATAGAGAAAAAAGTTATTAAAGTTATATGTTTGGAATGGTCATGTCAGGTCAGGAACCGAATTGCAGTCTCTAACACTAATTATTATCTTAATTATCCTAATCCCAACTTTTTAGGTTTGATTCTAGGCAAATTTTATCAAGGCGAATGCGACTGGTAGTTTGCTACCAACAATGACGCCATATACGTACGTGTGGTGAATACGCGTTCTATTTGCAAAACGGTCTTTTTTGTTTTATTAAATGAGACATTTGTCTCACTGGACTGCTAGTTCTACATAATACTATTCAAACAGCATCTGACTTACTTCCAGTTGATGTTGAAAATATTATTGCAAAAATGTATTCGTATTTTTATATACAATATACTGTGCGTGTTGAAAGTTTGAAGGATTTTTGTGAAAGCGCAGAAATCGAATACAAAAGAATTCTTGGTTACAGCAAAACACGATGGCTAGCTCTTTTACCAGCGGTAGAAAACATTTTAAAAATATACGAACCATTAAAATCATACTTTTTATCACAAGATAAATGTCCAAGAATATTGCAGCTCTTTTTTTAAAATGACACATCACAAATTTGGCTTCTGTTCATTCACAACCAAGCTACATTATTTCACAATGCTGTGAAAATTATTGAAGGGGACAAAATTTCAATTACGGAAGTGTCAAATGAAATCAATAATTTTAAAGCAAAATTACGAGAAAGAATTGATAACGATTAGGTACATTCCTTTAATTATTCGAAAAGACATCACTAGGTTGGAAGAACAAGGTGCCATTAAACGACCTGATTTTCTGAAACATGTCAAAAATTTTTATAATAACTGCTTGGAATATCTTGAAGAATGGACAGTTCAATTCGAAGATATTAAAAATGTTCATTGGGTGACATTAAAAAAGGAGATTTTATGGGAATATGTGGAAAAATCTTTTGAATATATTAGTAACCATTTTCCGAAAAATAATATTTGCGAAAATGATCTTTTTGATGAGGTGTCATTGGTAAAAAGATATGTTACAGATGAAAAAATTAAATGTTGGTTGTCTGCAAATGTGGAAACAGACAAAAAATGGACGGAGTTATTCCTTCATTTTAAACAGAATAATATTCCTTATCGAAATATTTTGAAAATTGTAAAATTCGCGCTCTCCCTTCCAGGAACAAATGCAGCAACAGAACGTGTTTTTTCTAGTATCAATAAAATATGGACAACTGAAAAAACGCAGTTGAACATTAAAGCTTTAAAATCTATATTAAGTGTAAAATATAATTTGACCAATTCATGTGAAATATTCACGACATTTTAATAAATGATCCGAATCTATTACAAAGTATTCACTCTGATCAAAAATATGACCGTGAAAGAAAATCACATTTTTTTTTAAATAAAAAATTTAATTTGATTAAAGATCATGATGTTTAAATTATTATTTTTTACAAATATTTTTATAGTTACCAATAATTAATAATAAATACATTTTTGTACAAGTATATGAATGTATACAATAAAATATATATAATTAAATTGTAATTCTCATTTCATCCCATTTGTCCCGCTTTGTCTCAATGAAAATGTGGTCACTTTCTGTCAGTAGCTTGATTTTGTCTAAATTTAGCATTCGGGGGACTGACCTGTAGAAGTCCGTGGCTTTTCCATAGCAAAAATTTATAACTTAAAGTTTGAGAATCTGCAATTATAACATTAAAGTATTAAAGCTGTATACAATTCTAAAAATTTTAGATATTTTAAATGACATATATTTGGATTATTAAAAAAAATATCAATGTCGAGTAGTAGTTGTCGCATGTCTTTTATTCTCTTGTAAGACAAAAGAAGTGTATGTAACTATTCCACAGTTTTCTGTTAGCTGCTATTAGACCAAGTTGAGTCATAGTTTTTACTTGTTTCTTTTTATTGTTATTCTCCACGTTATCTTTGAATATCATTTTCTGCGTCTACTTTTGGTCATTTCCTGCTCTTAGTGTAGAAATAGTGCATACATGTGACTAGAATTATGTTGATGGTTCAATTATTATTTTTAGAATTTATTTGGCCAATACTTCATCTTCTCGCTCTAAATCTACTTTTTAAATCCCTTTATCTATTTATGTTATTACTCTATTCAATATAATTCTGTAAATCCTGTTATTTATAGTGCAGAAAAAGATTATTTCCTTCCAGCTGTCACACCTTTTTAGGTATCCCTTTTTCAGTAATTAGATTATTAATCCTTCCCTCCACTCGTCTTGAAATGTTTCTTCGTTTTATATTTTCCTATTAGTGGTCAGAGTATGTATGCGAAGGTATATGCATCTACTTTTAGATTGTCGGCTCTTATATAATTTACCCCTGCGACATTTCTCTTTTTCTGTTCTTTCATGGTTTGTACTGTTTCTTCTTCTGTGGGTGGGTTTATACTTATCTGAATTTTATTCGTTTCGTCTGTCACTACCGCCTGTGAAAATTCAGTTTCATTCGCATTTTTATTCGTTGGTTCACTTAAGTGTACTACCCACCTCCATACACTCCATGTGTCCTCAACTGGTTCACTGTATTCAATTTTGTTTGCACGTTTTCCTTTTTTTTTTTTAATTACCAGAAGCTCAATCTGATTGTTAGCTTTAGGTGATACGTTAGTCCAGTTGATAGTCTTGTGTACAGTGTTAGATCAATTCTGCTAAGGTGTAATACTTGATTAGCTTTGTATTGCAAATTCACTTCAAGCAATTGTGTCATGTGTCTTTAGTTGTGCACTTTCTGCCAGTATTTAAGTTTTTGTTTGTTCAGCCAGTACACAAGTCACACAAGGGTGGTTAGGAGGGAAAGAAAACATTTAAAATATGAGAATTTATTTTCTTGATCACTCTACGAACATTTCAATATACACTCGTAAGATGTAAATTAAAGATATAGTTAAGGCATTACTTTGACTCTTATAATATTTTTCTTTCGTTATTAGTGATAGCTGCTTGATTCCTGATAACCCACCCAATGGAGAATTTAAAGTAAATGGTGTGAGTTATAAAGCTGGAGATTATGTACCACAGTTCACTGCCTTAGTAATAAACTGCAGTTCTGGATATCAGCACAATCCTCCACATCAAACAAAATTTCGAATTTGTATAAAGGGGAAATGGTCATCAACTCCGCCCACATGTTCACGTATGCTAATAAACTTTGTTGCATTCGATATTATATTATTAAACATTTAAGGGACCTGTGAGTCAATAAATAGTACAACCGCAAGAAAAGCCGTATGCACATATAATGATATTCGAATGGATTCATGTGAAAATCCCGTTGAAGGGACAATCGCACATTTATATTGCCAACCATTTTATGAAGCACCTGAATTTTTAAAAAATCCTAACCGTATTTGCAAAGATGGCAGTTGGAACAATCACATAAGTGAATGTGTGCCAGGTATGTAGCACATGGAAAGTTTGAACTAATATCGATGCCAGTCAATTAACCACCTATAGAGCATTTGTCATTGACAATTTTATTATCGCTAATGATTTGCATCTATTTAAGAAGCATTTATACATTATATGGAAATGCATTTTTAACTAACAATTTTACAAACGTCTTATACTATTTCTTATGGAACAAAAGCGACGACAAAGTTGATTTTTTTTCTGGTCGAATCTGTTTGTAGTATTAAATATTTAGTTAGACTGAATTAGAATGTGTAGGTACCTTCTAGTCCCAACAACTTCTTTATTTCAGCATAGATTGGAAACCTGTATATATTTTTTTAAATGTTAGCACATGAGCTGTAACAAATATAATATGTAACATATAAGTACACAAGGGCACACGAAACAATATTGTTTGTCAATTAGATGACACTACTCGAACTAAAATTGTCTTGCAGTTTACATTAAAATTTACATGAAAAACAGTTATAAGAACATGTAAATCGCTGTCTTTTTCTTAGTTTCCAGCGTTTGACCTACGGAGGTGTAGAATCCGTTGTTTTGCATGTCCATCTCCACTTGCATATTTTCTTTAAGCTGGTCAAGCCAACGTTTTATAGGTCTTTTGAATGAACGTCGTGCTTGGGTGCTGAGGCGCTATGAAGTTCTCGTCACGAAATTTTAGTCGCTTTAGATCACGTGACTGTTCCTTCTAAGTCTCGTCTCTCACATCTTCTGCGTAATCAGCGTAATGCCGCATGGTCACATCGCGTCACCCGGAGACACCATTGAGTATTCGTATTTACATCACGTAGATGACGTGCTCATGATTTGATGCCGTTTCAAGCACTCTGGCCCATGGATAACCGCTGGGCAAATGGCCATCTTGTAGATCTTCGCCTTTATATAGACAGACATTCGAAAATAGCATACGTAGATAAAATAGCATAGACTCTGGTGACTTGGCGCCGCTTCGCCATGTTACAGCCTAAATTCGACTTTATGACAACCAAACATCACATCACGTCGGGATGCCAGTTTTTTGGAGAATAAACCGCTCTTTTAAAACAAAACCGCCAGTTAGTTACCACATAAAGACTATTTTATCAAAAGGCGTCAGTCGGTTACTTTACAATATCGGGAAATTCCCGGATCGATTACCCCAATCCCGTTATGATGGACTGTAACAAAGTTTTCCGCCAATCGTACTAGAATTGACACAAATTGTGTTGAGCAAAGTCGAACATTCCATTACATTAGCCGTTGCTGGTAATTTAAAATAAAACTGTACAGGAATAATATTTCCGTCCTAGATCGGAAACATTTTTCGAGTTTTCTTAATTTTTTTAATTACTCGAATCGATCGGCGGAAAAATAGTATGTGTATCTTGGACTGAAATTAACATTCCCAGACGCCTGTGTTGTTGGGCTCGGCCTTTGCCTCACCCAAGAATATTCACAGTTGTCCGGGAATGTTACGCTTTCCGTCCTAGACACACAAGGTACTATTGCCGGCTAAGCTTCAGTGGAGAAAAGGTATTATTTACGACCTAGATTAGGACTGCGATCCGGTAAACGAAATACAGATGTTAAATATTTAGTGCCACCACTTTTGTCAGTAAATCCGTTTCGTAAAAGTGGAAACCATAAACTAAGCTTAAAAGGTCGTTGCAGTGCTTCATTTCAACCAGCGGGCAGCTTCAGCGAACTTACCTTTAGTTAATTTTTTGCAAAACTCCCCTGCATTCCTTACACAAAGAAAAAAAAAGACAAATACGCATGCAATAGTTAATATACGAAATAATAACGCTCAAATTAATTAAATGCAATCTATTAAGTCAAAAACATATGAAATAGTTATACAAACATGAAAACAAAAGAATGGGTTATCAGCTTTAATATTACTTAATAAAAACAAAGTCTATGTACAATAATGTTATCAGTAATCCTGAATTTGACGACAACAAAATTTACTACGGCGATATTCATTAAAAGCGAACCATAAAATCTAAAATTGGGTTTGCGTCATACGGCAGCTTAGGTCACACACGCACATATTCCGAACAGCGTCACACAAAGGGATTTAAAGTGCACTATAAATAGGTAAGACAATAGGTGATTAGCAGAATTCAGGAAGCCTCCATTGATGTCCATTGAAGTTGTTGGCGACCGCTGAAATCGCAACTGCTTAAAAGGGTGTTTGCAAAAGGCGGGTACAGGGCTTCAAAACGATGTTTACCACAGTCATGAGTTGAAACGACAATAATCTCCCGGAATGTAACTGGACGACGAAACGAAACTTTCAACTTGCGAGATGCGACGCGACATCTGGTGAGGATATAGCTGGTCTTTTTGAGAAACCTGGTAATTAAATCCGCTGAAGCGGCAATGGAGGGCTCGCAACATTCCCGGTAAAGATTCTGCGCCCACAACTAACTTATTTGCATCAATTCCACCCCGATACGTAGTACATATTTCCACGGTTCCGAAAAGCACACAGTTAATTTTAATCCCTTCAAAGCGCGCCCCCAACGATTGAAGTCGTTGGGGGCGCGAACTTAAAAACACTTGTTAACAACTCGAGGCGGAAGCGGGAATGAATAATCCGGGCCTAAACCCTAAGTCAAATTTTCCGCTTACGAAGGGAAGAAACTTGTAAGTTAAACAAACGCCTCACTGGCGTCGAGAACTCATTAAAAACGCGATAAAACAAATTGCGTCATCCAGACAGAAACAATGCTTAATTTTAGATTTCGACACTAATATATAAAATCAACTGTTTAGGAACCAAACATAAATTGTAATCCTTTTAATTTAATTAGGCGTCTATTTCACAAACATATTATATTGCATACGGAAAATGCTTAACAAAGCGTCAGCAGTAATGCAATCAGTGCTCGAATGACCTGGTGAATAGCCTGCAATTCTGCACTCTGCTAGTTGTTTGTTATGAAATTGAATACGCAAGTGCATATGCGAGCTGAAACGAGGGCAAATATTAAACTTTGTAAGCTAAGTCAGTATTTTTATATGTATAAATAGAAAAATATTCTAGTCAATAAACATACAGTTTGAAGTTTTTGTTTCACTGTGTCACGCTGACCAACGGCCCCAGGTCTTTTTTGGTACATCATCTCGTGTGAGACCGCACGAGACCGTTGGTTTGCACCCCTTTTTAATTCCTGCACCCCTAAGATATTCCTGCAACTGTCCAAATTAAATTCATACAGTCCATTACAAGCTCCACCCTGAACACAACGGAATAAAATTTGGAAACACTACTAGTCTTTTAGTTTGGGTTTAAATAAACCGGGAAAAATACTGAAATCTAAAATACAAATGCCGCAAAATGCAGAAAAGCGCTGGTTTCAAAAATTGTCCTTAGAGGCTGGCACAATTGAACTAAGCTCGGCCGTCGGGGAAGTTGTCACCTTCGCTGCTGATGATGGAGCGAGGTACTTTAGGTGGGTGACTTGCTTTAGTGTTTCGCTGTCAATGTTGATGACTCCATCTGTCTCAAGCTCTATTACATCTACACACTTTTTGAGGAAAGGCCGCATATTCATCCCATCAAGTCTTCCACGAATGCTAAAAAGACGTAGAGAAGCGATCACGGGTCTGAATGTCGATTATCACTTCATTGGTGGGGAAAACGAACAAAATAAATGAAAAGTCCGGTCCTTGGTGTACGTCGACGTTGATGGCGAAAGACGGGGACATTGCAGTTAGGCATCGATCGATGGGCGTACAGATGGGAGCATGCGAAACTCTGTTGAATGCCCTTTCCAGATCCAAGAACGCCATATGGAGGAGTTTGTATTTCTCCGAATGTTTTTCTAGAAGCAGCCAGGGGGCATCGTTTCGTAGCCCTTGGCGAAGCCGCAGTGATATAACGAAATTTTGATGGCGTTGCGCAATCTGACATCTAGTGCCGAAAGTGTTCAAAGCATTACACAGAAGACTGATTAGTCGATAAATGAGGCATTCCACGACGTCGCCTTGCCCATACAAGTAAGTGCTGGTCGTTTAAGTAAAGCTACATATTTTTCGACCATACGATTTTAAAGGGGTCGGCGAAAATGTTGGTGGCTGGGCGACCGAGAATATTCCATATTTTGTCAGGAAAGTCATCCAGGCCAGTTAAAATTCGACTTGTTATTTTTTTAATGGCAGTTTCCATTCCGGGTTTCTAATTGACATGACCAGTTTGAGCAGTAACTTAACCTGGGGAGGGGGTCGAAGGACTGAAGCCCCCTCCGAAATCTAACAAGATATTTGAGTTGAAAAACAATAATAATTAATTTCGCTTCCTTATAATAAGTTGTAATACACACCAGAAAATATTCAAATGCCTTCCCCCATTTTTTAGCCTTAAGATGGCCACTGCCGATCAAAATTCGAGAAATAAACCCCTTCCAAAAGAAAAGCCTGGCTATGTCACTGGGTTTGAGTGTTTTATACTTCTGTACATGTACTACGGGATTCGTAACCTCCTGATTCACTTCACTCTAGTTGTTCGTCGATGGCCGAGGTCTAACTGATTATAATGATTATCAATGACGAGTAGGCGATATTGTTATCCAACGGCATCACGTTTACATTAACCCTCGCGTGACCAAGGGGGGTAACTGAGTTACCCCAAATTTCTTTTTTTCGGCACTATTTAGTAATACTTTTTTTTAAAGATATCATGTTTTAGCTAATCCTCGAAAATACTTAGATAAACATATTTTTCTTGGAATTTTATATTTATCTAATTTACATTTGTAGTAATTAAGAATTTTGTGCGTGGGGTAACTTAGTTACCCCGCTTGGCCATCTACGTATTATAGATGCGCCCGGCTAAAAGAAGTCGTAACTTGAAGAAATCGGTTGTGTGCATTAATCGCTGCTGCACAAAATTGCTTTAGTTCAATATTTTCCCAAAAACTTCCTGAGCGGTGCCGGTGTAGAAATAAAGGAAAACGCAGAAAATTCCTTCAGATACTAGGTCAACAACTTGCACTTCCGGACGTAAAAACTAGAGCGGAATTGTCGAGGCATGCAAAAATCTGACAGAAAGGGTAGAAGCTCCTTACAGAAAAACCGTACCTGTTAGCACAAGCACTCGATGTCAGTTTTGTCCGCGAAGAGAAGATAGAAAGTCAAGAATTAAATGTTCCGAATGTGGCGTGACCGTGTGCAACACAAACAGAAAAGAAGTGAAAAAGTTTTTCTGCATTGACTGTCAAAATGATGCCCAATGAGTCCAGAATAGAAGGTTAAGTTTTCTAAAATAAAAACAATTTTTTATTACCTACCTTTTTTTGTTATGTCAGAATACCTACAATCTAATTTTTTAAACTTTATTTCTTACTTGCTTGCCAAATAAAATATATAACATTATATTTGTAATTTTATCTCATATTCTATATATTTACTATAATTTCTAGTTCACAAAACCACAATAAATGAAAATTTAATGTGGGGTAACTTGGTTACCCCTCTTGGACGATCCCGGAAAATTTTAGATCTTGGTCACGCGAGGGTTAAGGCCCCTACAGACGATGTGCCAAACGTCGGCCAACGTTGGGCAAATGCACGTTTGCCACACCGTGTGTATGATCATCACATGACAAATGCACACAAATGTTGGCGTTCGGAGACGTTCGCTTAGGAGGCGGTATATATTCCACGAATCAAAGGGTAGACGAATGTTGGCCCAGGTAAGCAGATGCATGCGTCTCTCCGTACACACGACGTGTATACATTTGTTAAAGTGTCTTCAACGTGCCAGATATATATTTTATACAGTTGAGTTTTAGTTTTATTATACTAAAGTGATTGTTTAAAAAGGTGAGTATGAACTATTAAAGTTAAATTGTTTTTATCCAACACCTCCATATAACTACACTATTATTATGTTGATTTTGCATAAGTAATGTGATATATTACTCACTAGTGAGAGAATATTTAAAAAGTCACTAGTGAGAGAATGTAGGAAAATACCATGAATATCAAAATTAGATTTAACACTATTTATTTATTATTCAAATTGATATTTGGAACCCCGAGGGCCTCTTTGGAGAGGGGCGGAGCCCAGAGGGCCCTATTGGAGTGGGGAGGAGCTTTGAGGGCCCCCTTGGAGTGGGGCGGAGAACCGAGGGCCCCTCGGAGGTGGGCGGAGCCCTGAGGGCCCCATTGGAGTGGGGCGGATTCCCGAGGGCTCCCTTAGAGTGGGGCGGGGCCCCGAGGGCCCCCTTGGAGAGGGCGGAGTTCCGAGGGCTCCCTTTGAGTGGGGCGGAGCCACGACGGCCCCATTGGAGTGGGGAGGATCTCCGAGGGCCTCCTTGGAGTGGGGCGGAGCCCCGAAGGCTCCCTTGGAGAGGGGCGAAGCACCAAGGGCTTCTTGGAAAAGGGAGGAACCCCGAGAGCCCCTTGCAGAGGGGCGGATTCTCGAGAGCCCCCTTCTTTGATTAGGTGGAAGGCAGGGCGAGGCAGGGGCGGGGTGTGTAACAGAATGGAATAGCCCAACGTAATAGGCCTAAAAATGGTGGTAAATTGAATAGGGTAGACCGCGCAATAGCGCGTGCAGCCCCGTTTATTTTTCAAATACATTTTCAAAATAATTACCTACATGAACAACACATGGAGGTGTTGGATAAAATTTTGTATTAAACTCGTGTGAAATTACACATTAGTCACTTAGGAAAATTAACCCCTCAACCTAACGGTCTCGTGGCTAATATTTCTTGCGTGACTAATGTGTAACATTCCACACTCGTCTAATAAATAACTATTATTTTCAAAATAGGTACAGATATGTAATAAACTTGACATCAGTTTAGTTTAGTAAGTAAGCAGAGGAATTTACATAGTATATTTACATAATATTTGTATTTTTCAGATACGGAAGCTAGTAATATCGGTTGGACAAATGATTTGATCAATGTTACTTAATAAATATTCGAAATCCACAGCAGACATCCTACAAAATTTCTCAAACTTTCCTGAGGGTTCCCTCCTTAAATCTTTAAGTAGATCAGAACAACCGTACCTAAAATGAAAACACCATCATTATTATATTCAATGTCATGATAATTATTTCAATTTACCTCCCTCGCCTTTTGTTGAGAGATAACATCCACCATCTTCTCTTCCTTTTTTTTCAAATACCTCTGTCTTAATACGTGAACACAAGAAGTAAGTAAAATAGTACTTGCAGCTATAATTTCTGCTTCATTATTACTCATTTCTTAGAATATACAATTTTGGATTGAAAAAACAAAAAACCTTATAAATAATACATACACGAGCACATTGCGTTCGTTGTCACATTGGTACAGTAGGTTCGCCTATGCTAAGAAATCCAACGTTGGACACATCGTGTGGAGTAACATGTGGCAAATGCTTACGTTTGACAAACGTTGGCCCGAATCTATACGCATTCACAAACGCCAACGTTGGCCGACGTTTGACACATCGTCTGGAGCGGCCTTTTAGTCACCAGCTTCAAATCGCACCGCTTGAAAGCCAGTAGTCGATAAGGTGCTCTTGATTTTCCTTGAAGGTATTAACCACTGCAAGATTGTGCACCTGATAAGTTCTCTACAAATTCCGTGAACAATACCGTTGGCGTTACTTTTTGCGGCCTTTAGTAAGCTACCGCAGCTGCCTATTTTTTTACCGCGAGTAGACTGTTGCAAGGTTCCTTTTGCAATCTCCGGGTTCGTCGTAGAGCGCATATGCGGTGCATTTACAACCGGCGTGCTTATGTTATTCCGAGATTCCCGCAACGCCTGCCTGAAACTTGTCGTTTTAGAGCTAAATACGTGAGTTCTGAGGGCAAAACAACTCTTTGGCCGGAATTATTCCATGTGGTGAAACTCGAAGCATTAAGCACAGTTATAGTTAGCTGTGACCAGAGCCGGATTAAGGATATGTGAGGCCCAGGGATAAATTTTTTTAGAGGCCCTATTCCCATTTATGCAGCAGGTACAAACCGCACTAGATTATAACCTTCGAATTCTTTCGAGGCCCCCGAAATTCGGTGGCCCGGGGCTGCAGCCCACTTAGCCCCCCCCCCCCCCCTTAATCCGGCTCTGGCTGTGACACAATCTCCTCGTTACCGTTTTTTATGGGCTCCATATTGTGCTTATTGATATTAAAGTAGCATTAATAATTTATATCTGTACTTTGAACTAACGAACCGTGATCGTTGATCATTATCATTGTTCGGGAAATAGCCGTTTGCATGCTTAAACATTCATAGCTGAGTTTTGAATCGGTGAACAGTTGATTATTGTTAGTGAGTAGCAAATTGCCACATGCTTTCGCTAGATTTACTTAATCTTCAAACTGCCATTTGGTGGTAGGCTTTCTTATAAAATAAACTTATTTTTCGTATATAGAGCTTGATTTTCACTGGAAAACGCTTTAAGTAATATAAAGGCCACTTGAGTGCTTTAGTAAGAAGAAAAGAGTGCTCTTGAAGTAAACTATTTTAAATTCGTGTTCTTTTAAATAGACATTAGTTGAATAAACCACGTAAGTATCCCTCCTTCACCGGGAGCTGTCTTTTAGGTCACTGGTCACCTAGCTGACTGTCTGCAGTGTCGCTCTTCTAATTATTAAAAGTAATACCAATAATACCAGCTTAGCATAGCCTAATAATCGGGATCTGGTGAATCCCTTGGTACCGCAAATAACTATCTCTCTCGAATGCTCATTCTTCATGCTAGTTTGGTCCTCTCCCAGTATTAGGTATTGGTCTAGCCGTATTGATCGTAGGTAAGCCTTCAGTATCAGCCACAACGCGTTCTTGACGTCACTGGGGCAGCTAGTTTGCAGAGCGTAATACGGGACAACTCGTATTGTTGTGCCTAAGTCGATCTTGATAAACACGAGCCGGTCGGAATATCGCCTGACTTTAACCACGCCATCCTGGAGCTTGCTAGTAATCACCATACCGAGGCCGTTCTGGGTCGTCCGCTCGTTGTTGTTAAAGAGCTTTAACCCCTCACTGATGTCCTTGGCCTTCGCTCGTTCTTACTTGTTTTTTGCTCGCATGCAATGGTTATTGCACCAAATTGTAATTGAACTCGCTTCTTTGGCCCGCTTCGTCAATGAGCGGGTAGCCCTTGATTATTTCTTACGCCTCACGTTTTTGCGTTTTTAAAAGAGGGACAATTCAATGATTTCATGATAAACATTTTGATATGCGACACTTTATTTTCATAATAGCATGACGTTACAGTTGTAGCGATTCGTTTTTATATTGAAACCATTTTCTTAACTATTTCGTGATAGTATGTATGTATTCTCTCTAACTTCTTTTACCTACCGGTGTAGAGGCTGGTGTTTTTTAGGCTAGCATATGGCGGTGCAGTGCTCAACTTGCCCCGGTTTGGGTTTACAAAGTTGGAGCGCGCCGTTTGAGCTTGCGTAGCAACCATTGTGTAAGGTGTGTCTTGGTGATGTGTTGACATGCCTACTCTATATCTTAGGTCTGTGGTTCTGAGTACAGCACAGTTATTTTTGTGCCCAACTGTGAATGGTCTCACCGATCTCGATACCGATCGCCAAGGCTGCGAAAAATTCCGGCCACGGTGGGATTCGAACCGAGGACTTAATTAATGCAAGCCTAACGATCTACCAACTGCGCTACACGGCTTTTTGTAATAGTACGTTAATACTTTACATTTTAGAGTGTGGATTAAAGCGACCTAATGGGGTTCCGCTGATACTTGGAGGAATAGCCCAAAAATATGGCTATCCATGGCAAGTTGCAATTTATGATTCCGAAAATGTTTTTAAGTGTGGGGGCACCATTTTAAATCAACGGGTTGTTATAACAGGTAAGATAAATATAAAAACATGATAGTAAAGTATTACGCAAGTATTTTTTTAGCTGCTCACTGTTTTACGCCTGGTGATGGACTGATCGACGTAGAGAATTATACAGTAGCAGCTGGAAAGTATTATAGAGCATTTGATGACAGCAGAGACGAACAAGCTCAGTACTCGAAAGTAAGTCTTTTTCAAATTAGAATTATTTTTTTTCGTAAAATACTAAAATTTCAGATAGCTGAAATTCATTTACCACAACGATATAAAGGAAATGTTCATTTCTATGAGGCTGATCTTGCAGTGCTAATTATGAAAACGAAATTCAATATATCAGGAGTAGTACAACCCGTATGTGTAGATTGGGATAATCAATTTGAAGATGCGCAATTTTCAGGAAATCATAAAGGAATAGTGTGTACATTATTGAAATTATTATTTAACTATTTGATTTAGAAGTTAAAGTTAAGGCACCAACCTATCATGTGGTAAGACTCGTAAAAATTAGCCTATGACTTTTTTCAGATAAATTTGTTTTGTAGAAGCTGAATTATATTTCAGCAATCAATAGCAAGATATTCCTAAATTGTTGCTGATGTACTTCTTACAACTTTAGTAGAAATCATGTTTATTATTTAATCAGATTTGTGCTGAAAGGGCAAAAATTCCATATTTGATTTAAAAAATGAAAGAATTCATATAAATAAGGCAAAAATCTAGACCTCGCAGTAACAAAGTATAAGTAAATTTAAAGTTAGTCGGCTATATAGAACTAACTTCAGCAACTAGTATCCTCTTAGGTAGTGCTATATGTATAAAGTATTAGCTTGCTCCAGTCCTTAGTTTGAGCTTCGAACGCTAATATCTGTAATTGTTAGTATTTTTACAGTATATACTACAGTAAAATTGTCGCAAAATACCCAGCTACCTTAAAAAATTGGAAGCGCCATTTTTTCTTGCCCAGTGGTTTATGGACATTAGACAAGTGTAGAACCAAAAAGCCGTGCCCTCACTTTCCCCAAAACAGCCGGCATCTTGTAAACATCTTGAAATCGTTTTTCTCGCGATCCATTAGTCGCACAGAAAAAAGTTATTGAAAAAAAAATGTTCGAAATAAAATTCTACGCTTTCCTGGTCCGTGCCGCGATATCGACAATTAGGTATTTCGAACGGTAGAGGGCCACAAAGTTGCCAAAACTCGACTTCCGCCATTCTAGCTCTGTAGTGGTGTTTTATTTTGAAAATTGCAAATGTCATAGTTGTAGTCCTTGAAACAATGTGCACGAATCTTATTTAATAATGTAATTGCTTTAAATAGTCTCCGAGTTACAGCCCTGCAAAGTCCGCGTGACCTGGGAAATGTATATTCCCTTGCAGCAAAGTAGCCATTGCGAGGTAAAATCGTCACGTCACTCAAGTAGTTTCAATATGAATAGGTTTTCAGAACCTACAGAAATTCTACACATTTTTGGTCATTGCCGCGATACCGAGAAGTTGGTATAGGTAAAAAATTTAAATTATGGGAAAGGAATATATTGTTGTAAAAACGGCTCTCTCTATTAATGGTTTATTAATTAAATTACTCTAATTATATCAAGTTATGTAAAGTGCGTAGCTAATATTTATTTTCTAATTTTCTAATTATTATTAATTGACTTTATCTACAGGGTTAGGTCGCTACATCCTAAATTAAACTCCTACTAATTTGCTCTTATTAATTATAAGTGTGCTTAAACATTTACTAGTACGCTATTTACAGGGATTTTACAATAATTGTAGTATTTCTAACTGATGAGAATGACATTAATTTCAAGATGGCACTCTGGTCTTGACAGTACATAAACAGCTTCGAAATTTTATTTAAATCGTATAAGTCCAGGCAGTAAACGTTGTTGCTATGCAATAATAATTGAACGTAAGTACTGCGCGTCATAAAAAAAACACTTCAAGTGATGCTACGAATCGGAAGTGACGCTCAGGAACCCCAAGCGATGCACAATTACAAAAACTAACACCTTAGGTAACAAATCTGACCTTTAGATAACTTCTACAATAAATCTCGGGCTACCTGCATATACCTGGACGTCCCACGATACCCTGAACAAGATGTCGTTGCCAGCCTGCTGTTAGCTGCACTCGAACCCACCTGGATGTCGGATGCAACCTCGACGACGGTTCGAATTGCTTTCACTGAAGCTGGGGGGCCTCATTGTAGGGCTCCGCTGCACTACACGTATAGACCTCGTTTATACACTATTACAAACACTTATAAACGATCTGAACCTCCGTAGAATCACATCCCAAATACCATGGCTTGCCTTGGACCAAATCAATGCCTCGTATCTACCTGTGCGGAAGCCCAATCTCAAGGAAAACTTCCACCAATAACCCAGAACACACTCTCTCAATAAAACACAACTTCTAATCAACTTGGGTATTTAATAGAACATAAAAATTACTTTTCTTAGGAGAGCTTGGCGAAAACACCTACCTCTCTTAAAGATGCCACCCCAACTGTTTTGTTTACACTTTAAGTTTTTGTTGCATGAAATGGCAAGCCTGCTCTGATTTTAATTTGTTTTTGAATAAAGATAAAGCTAGTCTAAAAACGTCATACTATCAATTATTTTCATGGCCTACACTATTTTATAACAAATATGAATTTTAAATTATTACCTTTACTGGACATGCTTATACTAAATATCTGTTTTGTTGGTTATTATAAATTACAAATAATAATTATTTGCAATATAAATCTACTAACATGTGTATACAGCAATATATTGAAAATAATTTGATTTTTAAAATTTTTATTAAAAAAGTAGGCCATTTTAAATTAATTTCGGGGTGTGAAGTGTAACTTTTTTCACTCAGTGCTTTTAATTTTGGAATTAACGATATTAGAAACAAATTATTTATGTATCTATTCATTTCTAGTTTTATTTTGACGTGAACATGTTACAGATTTCAATAAATAATAACGTTTCATTAGTTACCAGAACTGACCAACGCCTTGACTAAAATGAAGGCAAATAGAATTCTATACAAAATAGGCATGGATTTGAATATTTAATGAAATTTTAAAAAATCTTATAGCCAACTCATGTTAGCGTGTTTATTTTTTACGCATGTGGAAAAACACATTTGTGAAAAAAGTTGCTCCTCTAACACTTGTGGTCTAAATAACTATTTGCAGAAACCATAACATACATTGTAGTTTACTCAGACACGTTTTCTTTTTTTTTGTAGCTGATACTTTTTATTCTCAGAATCTTTTCTTATCGCACTGGCATTGATAAGAGAATGTCTACCTCGTGCAGTCTCGGTATCGCTGCAATGACTAATAATGTATAGAATTTTATTTCCAACCTTTGCTATCGCGAGAAAAAAACGATATAAACTACTTGGCAAGAGGAACCGCTGTGGACAATTTTTTAAGGTAAAACGACAATTTTTGCTGTACTAATGAGCTTCGATATTAACAATAGCATAACGTGTATGCTAAAAATTAACATAGTATTCTAATACCAAACAATAATTCTGTAGGTAGTAGGATGGGGTTTTACAGAGACGACTGGGCAACCAGCAGAAGAGCTCCACGAATTAACTATGCCATATATATCTTACAATCAGTGTTACGAACAAGTTCCTAGATCATTTAGAAAGTATTTAACACACGATAAACTATGCGCTGGATATTACGATGAAGGTAACTAAGTTTAACTTTCAGTATTTAGTGTTAATAGCAATTGTTCAACAGGTAAAGCTGTATGTGCAGGAGACAGTGGTGGAGGGCTGATATTTCGACATTCTGACAATCGATACTACATCAGGGGGATAGTTAGTACGTCACCAGCTTTAGATGGAAATTGCCATTCTAATCAGTATGGCACTTACACATTGATATCCAAACATATAGAATTCATAAAAAAGCTTGTAGCACAAAATCGGGCTTAACATTTTTTAACTTTTGCATTATTACAGCAAATTGTTGAACTGTAATTATTGTTTAGATTTACTAAGTGAAAATCTTTTGTTAAATCGATTCTGAGATACACATTTACTTTAGTTATCATTCTCGACAACGAAATAAAACACTCTTGGAACTTATACTTACTACGTAATTGAAGTATGCAGAAGAGGGTTATTTTAAACAAATCACTGACAAAAACAAAATCATGAATATGCTTGCGTTGCAAGTACTATGTAGCTAAAAATATATAACAACGACTCGCCAAATCTGCTATTATGTGCCCTTCTAATCCTTGGTTAATATGTATAAATCAATTCCACATGCTCTTGAGTGTCAGTGCTTTTTAGTAGAGATGGGCGTGTGAGTGAATATTCACTCACGCCATGCACGTTTCACACTTGCTTTGAACACTCACGTGCAAGCACGTTCACGGCGTCCCCCGACACTCACAACGTGACCCGCAGATTTTATTTGAAAATTCAAATTCAGGTAAAACAGAATGTACTAAGTTAAAACCAATAAAGGACCTGCAACAGAACTAAAAACTCTAAAGTAGGTAACATGAAACTATGTTGCAATCAGAATAGTAGACACAAAAATAAATAAATGAAAATTTACTACAACAGCTTACAACAAGGGATAAACACTTATTTCTCGCAAAAACATTTCTTGCAACAGTCTTCAAAGACATTATTTTTAATACCAAAAACCGTCATTGGAATTGACCGTTCCCTGACTGATACGAGTACAGGTAGGTATATGTTGCTAAGCAACAATTTTAAATTCTTAGGTTTTACGGCGGAGGAACTAAAATTAAGTTCTACTAGGGCGCCTATAGACGTAGACAAGCGATTGACTGTAGACACAACATTCACAGCACAACACAAGTGCGAAACTCCGTAGCTGCAAGCTGCCACACAGAAGTACAATGACTTCCCTCCAGCTCTAGATCTTCCACATGGGTGGACAGCGGGGGAGCGGAAAACCCTGCAGTGTTTTATTAGATACTAGATATTTAACGTGAAATTAACGTGAAACGTGAATCACGCCTTGGAAATTTTCACTCACGTTCACGGCAAGATTTTCAAATATTATTCACGTTCCCGACGGGTCCCGCCGTGACCCGATTTTTTTCACGTCACGCGCCGATCCCTACTTTTCAGGATACTTATTTTTATTACTTTCCGTTAATGGCAATTTTTTTCAGTCGTTCATCCTCAATTGTTTTTAAATATTTCTTTACACATTTTAACTACAGTTGCTGTGATCGGTTTTTGCTGCTAGGACCGTTTGGTTCTTAATTGGGCATCTTCTTTGTGTCCTTTCTGATTCCATCCTTTTAATGTGGTCCAGTCATCTCAGAAAGTTCGGATTGATAACATTTATTATGTTTGTTTTATTTAGCAGTTCGTAGACTTTTACATTTGGCCTTCTCCAGATTTCTTCTTCTTACACAACATTATATATTTTTATTCGAATTTTGTGTCCATGTGTTATTACTATCTGCTTGGGGTCCACATTTCACTTGCAAAAGTTACTGTAAGGGTTATCATATGTAGCTTTGTGTTATCATCTCTTTGGACCCCTTAAAAAATCTTGGAAGGCGAACGCTTTGCCCTTAATGAGGAAGTGAAGGATGCCGAGCAAAATTGGCTACGTCGTCAACTAAAAAATTTCTTTCGACGGGAATACAAAAGCTACCGGAGCGATGGGACAAGTGTATTTTAAAGGGGGGTTGTTACTTAGAAAAATGATGTATATATAATATTAATTTGTAGTTTGTATCGACCAGAAAAAAATAAAATGCAGGTCAAATTTAAATTGCCCTCGTATATTAGATTACCTATGTAGTTTCAGAAAATTTTTTGAATTTCCAATTAGCATTGATTTTTTTAAATAAATGTTATATGCAACTTCAGGAAAAAACTATATTTCCAATTACCAACTTTGGAAATTTTCCAGTTTCAACTTTACTTCCGATGATGCAAGGTACATTTTTCGGATCTATGTTTGGTGACGCTTTGGAAGCAGTTTTGACACGAACATCGTAAGTGCTCGGGTGCAAATTTGGTTATATGGATCGATGGATTACTGCACCTGACTTGTTGACTCAGAATTTTTACGTTATTTTAGACGTAAAACCACTTGTAGGCCATCCGAAATCTAAGGCGCGGAACTATTATCTTTACCTTCAAGTGGGGAAATTTATTTTTCGGTTATTGCTACACTAATTAGAACTGTACATTGGTGTCCACTGTCAGTTGAGACGCACCGTGCACGTTAAAATTAACCAACAGCGATTTCTCCCTCTTTCGACGCAAATAGCCTACGAGTGAAGATCAGGCTAGTTTTTATTACTCTTTCTGAGTATCCGGGGGCGTAATAATTTGAAGGTGCCTCGAGAAGTTTCGAACGGCTGGCTATATTGCACCGCGTATATTTTCCATTTTATCTAACGATGTCAACAATTAATTTATTTAACCCTCAGACTGCGGAAACCGGGTCTCAAGTGACCCGAACTTTCTTTTTTCTTAAATAATTCTACCGTTTTCCAATATACTGCTTTGGGTGTTCGCGTATTCCTCGAAGCTGTTATGGAGATGCTGTAGAATAAATTTCGTGGAAAAATGTCTTGGTATACCTGAGATAATCCGCTCGGGTCACCTGAGACCCGGTTTTCGCGGTGTCGCGCTCCATTGTTTTTTTCTTGTTTTCTGGAGTATAATAACACTGTGTAAAAACATAAACAAAAAGAATGGATCCTAATAAAATTCCCCTTACGGAACAACAATTGTATGACGAACTAATGCGTGATGATAACGAAAACGACTTTCATTTTTTGTCTGATGAGGACAGTGGCAGCGATAAAAGTGACGCAGAATATGAAGAATTTTTTAGTCTACAGGTCAATAAAAATAAAAGTTTTATGATTATATTATCATGTGCAAGTATGTATTAGAAAAACAGACATTGTGGTGTTTTAAAACTAATTTAAAAAAATTGAATTCGATCCGGGTCACTAAAGACCCATTTCCGCACTCCGCGTAACTGAAATTATTTCCGCCGGGCGAGGGTTAAAAAGAAATTAAGTTTTGGTCCATAGTAAACCCAGGTATATAATTCATAATTTACTTAATATTAAAAATACTATCAGTAGTTATATCAGAGACCTAGTATTTGTACACAACTTTCTTTTTATTGATGTTGCATCTATATGCTCGTCAAATTGATAACTCTAGTTTCTTTGAAACTTCTGTGAACAAACACTATTTACTTTATTATTTTTAGTGTGTCTGATGTTAGAAAAGAAAATACAGCGGGAGCGTTTAACTAATAGGTCTATTGTTCTTCAGACACAAATGACAAAACAATGTTACAATGCAAGTTACAGAAAAGAGGGGTGGGTCTTAGCTGTTACATAAAATGTTAGGCGTATGAAAGTGGCACTGTATAATGAAAGTCTACGCACACTGCGTATCGGAAGAGTGTGTTGAAATAAACATTAGTGATTACGCAAATGCTGAACACTTGCAAATGGCACTGTATAGTACGCACACTTTTTGATTAGCTCGGAATTCTTCCAACCGCCGGACCGACAGCCGAAGTATGTAATCCGCGAAAATATAAGTAGTATAGTACCTAAGCTTAGCTTCATCTGTGGTAGTCGAAGGGGGCCCCAGCTTGGAGCTAGACGAGTTTCCCAAGACTACGAAACAGAGGGAAAAACAAAGATACTCGAAGCGTCGGCGTTGGTGATGTCCCGCAGTTTCCTAATTAGGAGCCACGATGCAAGCGGAATAATCGACAAGGCACGCCGATTCGCATGTAGAATTAACCAAGAATAAACCGCTCTCAACTTGATACCCCACAACAGGGGTTATATCGGCTCACGGTTCATTTACTAAGATGGAAAAGCGCCTAGATTTCTATGGGACAAGCACAAAAAACCCTCATACACACAGTCCTGTGACCGACTCCACCGAAGTCTGGTAACACACACCCACTAAAATAACGGAAACCCACTAATAGGGAAATTTACTGCACGAAACATAGAAAACGGGGTTGCCCACCCCCACGGCACGAGGCCGCAGAGGGCGTCAAAACTTTCTGGAAATCGGATGCCACCTGCCTTTCAAAACCACGCCAGACCGCCTCGAAAATGCAGTCAGACAGAGCGATCGATAATGTAGTGGGGCAGGAGAGCTGTGGCTTGCTCTCTCGCACCTATGGCCGTTGTTTCATAAATTGCTTGCTAGAAAACACGCCTAACAGCAAGTTCACGACTGCCACCAGTGGTGGTGTAAGTCTAGGTGTAAGTGTAGGTCTAAGTATAGGTGTAAGTCTAGGTGTAAGTGTAGGTGTAAGACTAGGTGTAATTATTGGTATAAGTCTAGGTGTAAGTCTAGGTGTAAGTGTAGGTGTAAGTCTAGGTGTAAGTGTAGGTGTAAGTATAGGTGTAGGTCTAGGTGTAAGTCTAGGTGTAATTCTAGGTGTAAGTCTAGGTGTAAGTGTAGGTGTAAGTGTAAGTGCAAGTCTAGGTGTAAGTGTAAGTGTAAGTATTGGTGTAAGTCTAGATGTAAGTCTAGGTGTAAGTATAGGTGTAAGTTTGGTGTAAGTCTAGGTGTAAGTCTAGGTGTAAGTCTAGGTGTAAGTCTAGGTGTAAGTCTAGGAGTAAGTGTAGGTGTAAGTCTAGGTGCAAGTGTAGGTGTAAGTCTAGGTTTAAGTCTAGGTGTAAGTGTATGTGTAAGTCTAGGTGTAAGTATTGGTATATGTCTAGGTGTAAGTCTAGGTGTAAGTCTAGGTGTAAGTGTAGGTGTAAGTCTAGGTGTAAGTGTAGGTGTAAGTATAGGTGTAAGTATAGGTGTAAGTCTAGGTGTAAGTCTAGGTGTAAGTCTAGGTGTAAGTCTAGGTGTAAGTGCAGGTGTAAGTGTAAGTGTAAGTCTAGGTGTAAGTGTAGGTGTAAGTATTGGTGTAAGTCTAGGTGTAAGTCTAGGTGTAAGTCTAGGTGTAAGTATTGGTATAAGTCTAGGTGTAAATCTAGGTGTAAGTCTAGGTGTAAGTGTAAGTGTAAGTCTAGGTGTAAGTGTAGGTGTAAGTATAGGTGTAGGTCTAGGTGTAGGTCTAGGTGTAAGTCTAGGTGTAAGTATTGCTGTAAGTCTAGGTGTATGTCTAGGTGTAAGTCTAAATGTAAGTGTAGGTGTAAGTATAGGTGTAAGTCTAGGTGTAAGTCTAGGTGTAAGTCTAGGTGTAAGTCTAGGTGTCAGTGTAGGTGTAAGTATAGGTGTAAGTCTAGGTGTAAATCTAGGTGTAAGTGTAGGTGTAAGTCTAGGTGTAAGTGTAGGTGTAAGTATTGGTGTAAGTCTAGGTGTATGTCTAGGTGTAAGTGTAGGTGTAAGTCTAGGTGTAAGTGTAGGTGTAAGTATTGGTGTAAGTATAGGTGTATGTCTAGGTGTAAGTCTAGGTGTAAGTGTAGGTGTAAGTATAGGTGTAAGTCAAGGTGTAAGTCTAGGTGTAAGTCTAGGTGTAAGTCTAGGTGTAAGTGTAGGTGTAAGTCTAGGTGTTAGTCTAGGTGCAAGTGTAGGTGTAAGTCTAGGTGTAAGTATTGGTGTAAGTCTAGGTGTAAGTGTAGGTGTAAGTCTAGGTGTAAGCCTAGGTGTAAGTCTAGGTGTAAGTCTAGGTGTAAATATAGGTGTAAGTCTAATTGTAAGTTTAGGTGTAAGTGGAGGTGTAAGTATTGGTGTAAGTCTAGGTGTATGTCTAGGTGTAAGTGTAGGTGTAAGTCTAGGTGTAAGTGTAGGTGTAAGTATAGGTGTAGGTCTAGGTGTAAGTATAGGTGTAAGTCTAGGTGTAAGTCTAGCTGTAGGTGTAGGTGTAAGTCTAGGTGTAAGTCTAGGTGTAAGTCTAGGTGTAAGTGTAGGTGTAAGTATAGGTGTAAGTCTAGGTGTAAGTATTGGTGTAAGTCTAGGTGTAAGTCTAGGTGTAATTCTAGGTGTAAGTCTAGGTGTAAGTCTAGGTGTAAGCCTAGGTGTAAGTCTAGGTGTAAGTCTAGGTGTAAATATAGGTGTAAGTCTAGGTGTAAGTCTAGGTGTAAGTCTAGGTGTAAGTGTAGATGTAAGTATAGGTGTAAGTCTAGGTGTAAGTCTAGGTGTAAGTCTAGGTGTAAGTCTAGGTGTAAGTGTAGGTGTAAGTCTAGGTGTAAGTGTAGGTCTAAGTATTAGTGTAAGTCTAGGTGTAAGTCTAGGTGTAAGTGTAGGTGTAAGTATAGGTGTAAGTCTAGGTGTAAGTCTAGGTGAAAGTCTAGGTGTAAGTGTAGGTGTAAGTATAGGTGTAGGTCTAGGTGTAAGTATAGGTGTAAGTCTAGGTGTAAGTGTAGGTGTAAGTATTGGTGTAAGTCTAGGTGTATGTCTAGGTGTAAGTGTAGGTGTAAGTCTAGGTGTAAGTGTAGGTGTAAGTATAGGTGTAGGTCTAGGTGTAAGTATAGGTGTAAGTCTAGGTGTAAGTCTAGCTGTAGGTGTAGGTGTAAGTCTAGGTGTAAGTCTAGGTGTAAGTCTAGGTGTAAGTGTAGGTGTAAGTATAGGTGTAAGTCTAGGTGTAAGTATTGGTGTAAGTCTAGGTGTAAGTCTAGGTGTAATTCTAGGTGTAAGTCTAGGTGTAAGTCTAGGTGTAAGCCTAGGTGTAAGTCTAGGTGTAAGTCTAGGTGTAAATATAGGTGTAAGTCTAGGTGTAAGTCTAGGTGTAAGTCTAGGTGTAAGTGAAGATGTAAGTATAGGTGTAAGTCTAGGTGTAAGTCTAGGTGTAAGTCTAGGTGTAAGTCTAGGTGTAAGTGTAGGTGTAAGTCTAGGTGTAAGTGTAGGTCTAAGTATTGGTGTAAGTCTAGGTGTAAGTCTAGGTGTAAGTGTAGGTGTAAGTATAGGTGTAAGTCTAGGTGTAAGTCTAGGTGAAAGTCTAGGTGTAAGTCTAGGTGTAAGTCTAGGTGTAAGTCTAGGTGTAGGTGTAGGTGTAAGTATTGGTGTAAGTCTAGGTGTAAGTGTAGGTGTAAGTCTAGGTGTAAGTGTACGTGTAAGTCTAGGTGTAAGTCTAGGTGTAAGTGTAGGTGTAAGTATAGGTGTAAGTCTAGGTGTAAGTCTAGGTGTAAATCTAGTTGTAAGTCTAGGTGTAAGTCTAGGTGTAAGTCTAGGTGTAAGTATTGGTGTAAGTCTAGGTGTAAGTCTAGGTGTAAGTGTAGGTGTAAGTCTAGGTGTAAGTGTAGGTGTAAGTATAGGTGTAGGTCTAGGTGTAAGTATAGGTGTAAGTCTAGGTGTAAGTCTAGCTGTAGGTGTAGGTGTAAGTCTAGGTGTAAGTCTAGGTGTAAGTCTAGGTGTAAGTGTAGGTGTAAGTATAGGTGTAAGTCTAGGTGTAAGTATTGGTGTAAGTCTAGGTGTAAGTCTAGGTGTAATTCTAGGTGTAAGTCTAGGTGTAAGTCTAGGTGTAAGCCTAGGTGTAAGTCTAGGTGTAAGTCTAGGTGTAAATATAGGTGTAAGTCTAGGTGTAAGTCTAGGTGTAAGTCTAAGTGTAAGTGTAGATGTAAGTATAGGTGTAAGTCTAGGTGTAAGTCTAGGTGTAAGTCTAGGTGTAAGTCTAGGTATAAGTGTAGGTGTAAGTCTAGGTGTAAGTGTAGGTCTAAGTATTGGTGTAAGTCTAGGTGTAAGTCTAGGTGTAAGTGTAGGTGTAAGTATAGGTGTAAGTCTAGGTGTAAGTCTAGGTGAAAGTCTAGGTGTAAGTGTAGGTGTAAGTATAGGTGTAGGTCTAGGTGTAAGTATAGGTGTAAGTCTAGGTGTAAGTGTAGGTGTAAGTATTGGTGTAAGTCTAGGTGTATGTCTAGGTGTAAGTGTAGGTGTAAGTCTAGGTGTAAGTGTAGGTGTAAGTATAGGTGTAGGTCTAGGTGTAAGGATAGGTGTAAGTCTAGGTGTAAGTCTAGCTGTAGGTGTAGGTGTAAGTCTAGGTGTAAGTCTAGGTGTAAGTCTAGGTGTAAGTGTAGGTGTAAGTATAGGTGTAAGTCTAGGTGTAAGTATTGGTGTAAGTCTAGGTGTAAGTCTAGGTGTAATTCTAGGTGTAAGTCTAGGTGTAAGTCTAGGTGTAAGCCTAGGTGTAAGTCTAGGTGTAAGTCTAGGTGTAAATATAGGTGTAAGTCTAGGTGTAAGTCTAGGTGTAAGTCTAGGTGTAAGTGAAGATGTAAGTATAGGTGTAAGTCTAGGTGTAAGTCTAGGTGTAAGTCTAGGTGTAAGTCTAGGTGTAAGTGTAGGTGTAAGTCTAGGTGTAAGTGTAGGTCTAAGTATTGGTGTAAGTCTAGGTGTAAGTCTAGGTGTAAGTGTAGGTGTAAGTATAGGTGTAAGTCTAGGTGTAAGTCAAGGTGAAGGTCTAGGTGTAAGTCTAGGTGTAAGTCTAGGTGTAAGTCTAGGTGTAGGTGTAGGTGTAAGTATTGGTGTAAGTCTAGGTGTAAGTGTAGGTGTAAGTCTAGGTGTAAGTGTACGTGTAAGTCTAGGTGTAAGTCTAGGTGTAAGTGTAGGTGTAAGTATAGGTGTAAGTCTAGGTGTAAGTCTAGGTGTAAATCTAGTTGTAAGTCTAGGTGTAAGTCTAGGTGTAAGTCTAGGTGTAAGTATTGGTGTAAGTCTAGGTGTAAGTCTAGGTGTAAGTGTAGGTGTAAGTCTAGGTGTAAGTGTAGGTCTAAGTATTGGTATAAGTCTAGGTGTAAGTCTAGGTGTAAGTGTAGGTGTAAGTATAGGTGTAAGTCTAGGTGTAAGTCTAGGTGAAAGTCTAGGTGTAAGTGTAGGTGTAAGTATAGGTGTAGGTCTAGGTGTAAGTATAGGTGTAAGTCTAGGTGTAAGTGTAGGTGTAAGTATTGGTGTAAGTCTAGGTGTATGTCTAGGTGTAAGTGTAGGTGTAAGTCTAGGTGTAAGTGTAGGTGTAAGTATAGGTGTAGGTCTAGGTGTAAGTATAGGTGTAAGTCTAGGTGTAAGTCTAGCTGTAGGTGTAGGTGTAAGTCTAGGTGTAAGTCTAGGTGTAAGCCTAGGTGTAAGTGTAGGTGTAAGTATAGGTGTAAGTCTAGGTGTAAGTATTGGTGTAAGTCTGGGTGTAAGTCTAGGTGTAATTCTAGGTGTAAGTCTAGGTGTAAGCCTAGGTGTAAGTCTAGGTGTAAGTCTAGGTGTAAATATAGGTGTAAGTCTAGGTGTAAGTCTAGGTGTAAGTCTAGGTGTAAGTGTAGATGTAAGTATAGGTGTAAGTCTAGGTGTAAGTCTAGGTGTAAGTCTAGGTGTAAGTCTAGGTGTAAGTGTAGGTGTAAGTCTAGGTGTAAGTGTAGGTCTAAGTATTGGTGTAACTCTAGGTGTAAGTCTAGGTGTAAGTGTAGGTGTAAGTATAGGTGTAAGTCTAGGTGTAAGTCTAGGTGAAAGTCTAGGTGTAAGTCTAGGTGTAAGTCTAGGTGTAAGTCTAGGTGTAGGTGTAGGTGTAAGTATTGGTGTAAGTCTAGGTGTAAGTGTAGGTGTAAGTCTAGGTGTAAGTGTACGTGTAAGTCTAGGTGTAAGTCTAGGTGTAAGTGTAGGTGTAAGTATAGGTGTAAGTCTAGGTGTAAGTCTAGGTGTAAATCTAGTTGTAAGTCTAGGTGTAAGTCTAGGTGTAAGTCTAGGTGTAAGTATTGGTGTAAGTCTAGGTGTAAGTCTAGGTGTAAGTCTAGGTGTAAGTCTAGGTGTAAGTCTAGGTGTAAGCCTAGGTGTAAATCTAGGTGTAAGTCTAGGTGTAAATATAGGTGTAAGTCTAAGTGTAAGTTTAGGTGTAAGTGTAGGTATAAGTATAGGTGTAAGTCTAGGTGTAAGTCTAGGTGTAAATCTAGTTGTAAGTCTAGGTGTAAGTCTAGGTGTAAGTCTATGTGTAAGTATTGGTGTAAGTCTAGGTGTAAGTCTAGGTGTAAGTCTAGGTGTAAGTCTAGGTGTAAGTCTAGATGTAAGTATTGGTGTAAGTTTAGGTGTAAGTCTAGGTGTAAGTCTAGGTGTAAGTCTAGGTGTAAGTCTAGGTGTAAGTCTAGGTGTAAGCCTAGGTGTAAGTCTAGGTGTAAGTCTAGGTGTAAATATAGGTGTAAGTCTAAGTGTAAGTTTAGGTGTAAGTGTAGGTGTAAGTATAGGTGTAAGTCTAGGTGTAAGTATGGGTGTAAGTTTGGTGTAAGTCTAGGTGTAAGTCTAGGTGTAAGTCTAGGTGTAAGTCTAGGACTAAGTGTAGGTGTAAGTCTAGGTGCAAGTGCAGGTGTAAGTCTAGGTTTAAGTCTAGGTGTAAGTGTATGTGTAAGTCTAGGTGTAAGGATTGGTATATGTCTAGGTGTAAGTCTAGGTGTAAGTCTAGGTGTAAGTATAGGTGTAAGTGTAGGTGTAAGTATAGGTGTAAGTCTAGGTGTAAGCCTAGGTGTAAGTCTAGGTGTAAGTCTAGGTGTAAATATAGGTGTAAGTCTAACTGTAAGTTTAGGTGTAAGTGGAGGTGTAAGTATATTTGTAAGTCTAGGTGTAAGTCTAGGTGTAAGTCTAGGTGTAAGTGTAGGTGTAAGTATAGGTGTAAGTCTAGGTGTAAGTATAGGTGTAAGTCTAGGTGTAAGTCTAGGTGTAAGTATAGGTGTAAGTCTAGGTGTAAGTCTAGGTGTAAGTATAGGTGTAAGTCTAGGTGTAAGTCTAGGTGTAAGTCTAGGTGTAAGCCTAGGTGTAAGTCTAGGAGTATGTCTAGGTGTAAGTGTAGGTGTAAGTGTAGGTGTAAGCCTAGGTGTAAGTATTGGTGTAAGTCTAGGTGTAAGTCTAGGTGTAAGTCTAGGTGTAAGTGTAGGTGTAAGTCTAGGTGTAAGCCTAGGTGTAAGTCTAGGTGTAAGTCTAGGTGTAAATATAGGTGTAAGTCTAATTGTATGTTTAGGTGTAAGTGGAAGTGTAAGTATAGGTGTAAGTCTAGGTGTAAGTCTCGGTGTAAGTCTAGGTGTAAGTCTAGGTGTAAGTGTAGGTCTAAGTATAGGTGTAAGTCTAGGTGTAATTCTAGGTCAAAGTCTAGGTGTAAATGTAGGTCTAAGTATAGGTGTAAGTCTGGGTGTAAGTGTAGGTGTAAGACTAGGTGTAATTATTGGTATAAGTCTAGGTGTAAGTCTAGGTGTAAGTGTAGGTGTAAGTCTAGGTGTAAGTGTAGGTGTAAGTATAGGTGTAGGTCTAGGTGTAAGTCTAGGTGTAAGTCTAGGTGTAAGTCTAGGTGTAAGTGTAGGTGTAAGTGTAAGTGTAAGTCTAGGTGTAAGTGTAGGTGTAAGTATTGGTGTAAGTCTAGATGTAAGTCTAGGTGTAAGTATAGGTGTAAGTTTGGTGTAAGTCTAGGTGTAAGTCTAGGTGTAAGTCTAGGTGTAAGTCTAGGTGTAAGTCTAGGAGTAAGTGTAGGTGTAAGTCTAGGTGCAAGTGTAGGTGTAAGTCTAGGTTTAAGTCTAGGTGTAAGTGTATGTGTAAGTCTAGGTGTAAGGATTAGTATATGTCTAGGTGTAAGTCTAGGTGTAAGTCTAGGTGTAAGTGTAGGTGTAAGTCTAGGTGTAAGTGTAGGTGTAAGTATAGGTGTAAGTATAGGTGTAAGTCTAGGTGTAAGTCTAGGTGTAAGTCTAGGTGTAAGTGCAGGTGTAAGTGTAAGTGTAAGTCTAGGTGTAAGTGTAGGTGTAAGTATTGGTGTAAGTCTAGGTGTAAGTCTAGGTGTAAGTCTAGGTGTAAGTATTGGTATAAGTCTAGGTGTAAATTTAGGTGTAAGTCTAGGTGTAAGTGGAAGTGTAAGTCTAGGTGTAAGTGTAGGTGTAAGTATAGGTGTAGGTCTAGGTGTAGGTCTAGGTGTAAGTCTAGGTGTAAGTATTGGTGTAAGTCTAGGTGTATGTCTAGGTGTAAGTCTAAATGTAAGTGTAGGTGTAAGTATAGGTGTAAGTCTAGGTGTAAGTCTAGGTGTAAGTCTAGGTGTCAGTGTAGGTGTAAATATAGGTGTAAGTCTAGGTGTAAATATAGGTGTAAGTGTAGGTGTAAGTCTAGGTGTAAGTGTAGGTGTAAGTATTGGTGTAAGTCTAGGTGTATGTCTAGGTGTAAGTGTAGGTGTAAGTCTAGGTGTAATTGTAGGTGTAAGTATTGGTGTAAGTATAGGTGTATGTCTAGGTGTAAGTCTAGGTGTAAGTGTAGGTGTAAGTATAGGTGTAAGTCTAGGTGTAAGTCTAGGTGTAAGTCTAGGTGTAAGTCTAGGTGTAATTCTAGGTGTAAGTGTAGGTGTAAGTATAGGTGTAAGTCTAGGTGTAAGTCTAGGTGTAAGTGTAAGTGTAAGTCTAAGTGTAAGTGTAGGTGTAAGTATTGGTGTAAGTCTATATGTATGTCTAGGTGTAAGTGTAGGTGTAAGTCTAGGTGTAAGTGTAGGTGTAAGTATAGGTGTAGGTCTAGGTGTAAGTATAGGTGTAAGTCTAGGTGTAAGTCTAGCTGTAGGTGTAGGTGTAAGTCTAGGTGTAAGTCTAGGTGTAAGTCTAGGTGTAAGTGTAGGTGTAAGTATAGGTGTAAGTCTAGGTGTAAGTATTGGTGTAAGTCTAGGTGTAAGTCTAGGTGTAATTCTAGGTGTAAGTCTAGGTGTAAGTCTAGGTGTAAGCCTAGGTGTAAGTCTAGGTGTAAGTCTAGGTGTAAATATAGGTGTAAGTCTAGGTGTAAGTCTAGGTGTAAGTCTAGGTGTAAGTGTAGATGTAAGTATAGGTGTAAGTCTAGGCGTAAGTTTAGGTGTAAGTCTAGGTGTAAGTCTAGGTGTAAGTGTAGGTGTAAGTCTAGGTGTAAGTGTAGGTCTAAGTATTGCTGTAAGTCTAGGTGTAAGTGTAGGTGTAAGTATAGGTGTAAGTCTAGGTGTAAGTCTAGGTGAAAGTCTAGGTGTAAGTCTAGGTGTAAGTCTAGGTGTAAGTCTAGGTGTAGGTGTAGGTGTAAGTATTGGTGTAAGTCTGGGTGTAAGTGTAGGTGTAAGTCTAGGTGTAAGTGTACGTGTAAGTCTAGGTGTAAGTCTAGGTGTAAGTGTAGGTGTAAGTATAGGTGTAAGTCTAGGTGTAAGTCTAGGTGTAAATCTAGTTGTAAGTCTAGGTGTAAGTCTAGGTGTAAGTCTAGGTGTAAGTATTGGTGTAAGTCTAGGTGTAAGTCTAGGTGTAAGTCTAGGTGTAAGTCTAGGTGTAAGCCTAGGTGTAAATCTAGGTGTAAGTATAGGTGTAAATATAGATGTAAGTCTAAGTGTAAGTTTAGGTGTAAGTGTAGGTGTAAGTATAGGTGTAAGTCTAGGTGTAAGTCTAGGTGTAAATCTAGTTGTAAGTCTAGGTGTAAGTCTAGGTGTAAGTCTAGGTGTAAGTATTGGTGTAAGTCTAGGTGTAAGTCTAGGTGTAAGTCTAGGTGTAAGTCTAGGTGTAAGTCTAGGTGTAAGTATTGGTGTAAGTTTAGGTGTAAGTCTAGGTGTAAGTCTAGGTGTAAGTCTAGGTGTAAGTCTAGGTGTAAGTCTAGGTGTAAGCCTAGGTGTAAGTCTAGGTGTAAGTCTAGGTGTAAATATAGGTGTAAGTCTAAGTGTAAGTTTAGGTGTAAGTGTAGGTGTAAGTATAGATGTAAGTCTAGGTGTAAGTATAGGTGTAAGTTTGGTGTAAGTCTAGGTGTAGGTCTAGGTGTAAGTCTAGGTGTAAGTCTAGGTGTAAGTCTAGGAGTAAGTGTAGGTGTAAGTCTAGGTGCAAGTGTAGGTGTAAGTCTAGGTTTAAGTCTAGGTGTAAGTGTATGTGTAAGTCTAGGTGTAAGGATTGGTATATGTCTAGGTGTAAGTCTAGGTGTAAGTCTAGGTGTAAGTGTAGGTGTAAGTCTAGGTGTAAGTGTAGGTGTAAGTATAGGTGTAAGTATAGGTGTAAGTGTAGGTGTAAGTATTGGTGTAAGTCTAGGTGTAAGTCTAGGTGTAAGTCTAGGTGTAAGTATTGGTATAATTCTAGGTGTAAATCTAGGTGTAAGTCTAGGTGTAAGTGGAAGTGTAAGTCTAGGTGTAAGTGTAGGTGTAAGTATAGGTGTAAGCCTAGGTGTAAGTCTAGGTGTAAGTCTAGGTGTAAATATAGGTGTAAGTCTAGGTGTAAGTCTAGGTGTAAGTCTAGGTGTAAGTGTAGATGTAAGTATAGGTGTAAGTCTAGGTGTAAGTCTAGGTGTAAGTCTAGGTGTAAGTCTAGGTGTAAGTGTAGGTGTAAGTCTAGGTGTAAGTGTAGGTCTAAGTATTGGTGTAACTCTAGGTGTAAGTCTAGGTGTAAGTCTAGGTGAAAGTCTAGGTGTAAGTGTAGGTGTAAGTATAGGTGTAGGTCTAGGTGTAAGTATAGGTGTAAGTCTAGGTGTAAGTGTAGGTGTAAGTATTGGTGTAAGTCTAGGTGTATGTCTAGGTGTAAGTGTAGGTGTAAGTCTAGGTGTAAGTGTAGGTGTAAGTATAGGTGTAGGTCTAGGTGTAAGTATAGGTGTAAGTCTAGGTGTAAGTCTAGCTGTAGGTGTAGGTGTAAGTCTAGGTGTAAGTCTAGGTGTAAGCCTAGGTGTAAGTGTAGGTGTAAGTATAGGTGTAAGTCTAGGTGTAAGTATTGGTGTAAGTCTGGGTGTAAGTCTAGGTGTAATTCTAGGTGTAAGTCTAGGTGTAAGCCTAGGTGTAAGTCTAGGTGTAAGTCTAGGTGTAAATATAGGTGTAAGTCTAGGTGTAAGTCTAGGTGTAAGTCTAGGTGTAAGTGTAGATGTAAGTATAGGTGTAAGTCTAGGTGTAAGTCTAGGTGTAAGTCTAGGTGTAAGTCTAGGTGTAAGTGTAGGTGTAAGTCTAGGTGTAAGTGTAGGTCTAAGTATTGGTGTAACTCTAGGTGTAAGTCTAGGTGTAAGTGTAGGTGTAAGTATAGGTGTAAGTCTAGGTGTAAGTCTAGGTGAAAGTCTAGGTGTAAGTCTAGGTGTAAGTCTAGGTGTAAGTCTAGGTGTAGGTGTAGGTGTAAGTATTGGTGTAAGTCTAGGTGTAAGTGTAGGTGTAAGTCTAGGTGTAAGTGTACGTGTAAGTCTAGGTGTAAGTCTAGGTGTAAGTGTAGGTGTAAGTATAGGTGTAAGTCTAGGTGTAAGTCTAGGTGTAAATCTAGTTGTAAGTCTAGGTGTAAGTCTAGGTGTAAGTCTAGGTGTAAGTATTGGTGTAAGTCTAGTTGTAAGTCTAGGTGTAAGTCTAGGTGTAAGTCTAGGTGTAAGTCTAGGTGTAAGCCGAGGTGTAAATCTAGGTGTAAGTCTAGGTGTAAATATAGGTGTAAGTCTAAGTGTAAGTTTAGGTGTAAGTGTAGGTGTAAGTATAGGTGTAAGTCTAGGTGTAAGTCTAGGTGTAAATCTAGTTGTAAGTCTAGGTGTAAGTCTAGGTGTAAGTCTATGTGTAAGTATTGGTGTAAGTCTAGGTGTAAGTCTAGGTGTAAGTCTAGGTGTAAGTCTAGGTGTAAGTCTAGATGTAAGTATTGGTGTAAGTTTAGGTGTAAGTCTAGGTGTAAGTCTAGGTGTAAGTCTAGGTGTAAGTCTAGGTGTAAGTCTAGGTGTAAGCCTAGGTGTAAGTCTAGGTGTAAGTCTAGGTGTAAATATAGGTGTAAGTCTAAGTGTAAGTTTAGGTGTAAGTGTAGGTGTAAGTATAGGTGTAAGTCTAGGTGTAAGTATGGGTGTAAGTTTGGTGTAAGTCTAGGTGTAAGTCTAGGTGTAAGTCTAGGTGTAAGTCTAGGACTAAGTGTAGGTGTAAGTCTAGGTGCAAGTGTAGGTGTAAGTCTAGGTTTAAGTCTAGGTGTAAGTGTATGTGTAAGTCTAGGTGTAAGGATTGGTATATGTCTAGGTGTAAGTCTAGGTGTAAGTCTAGGTGTAAGTATAGGTGTAAGTGTAGGTGTAAGTATAGGTGTAAGTCTAGGTGTAAGCCTAGGTGTAAGTCTAGGTGTAAGTCTAGGTGTAAATATAGGTGTAAGTCTAATTGTAAGTTTAGGTGTAAGTGGAGGTGTAAGTATATTTGTAAGTCTAGGTGTAAGTCTAGGTGTAAGTCTAGGTGTAAGTGTAGGTGTAAGTATAGGTGTAAGTCTAGGTGTAAGTATAGGTGTAAGTCTAGGTGTAAGTCTAGGTGTAAGTATAGGTGTAAGTCTAGGTGTAAGTCTAGGTGTAAGTATAGGTGTAAGTCTAGGTGTAAGTCTAGGTGTAAGTCTAGGTGTAAGCCTAGGTGTAAGTCTAGGAGTATGTCTAGGTGTAAGTGTAGGTGTAAGTGTAGGTGTAAGCCTAGGTGTAAGTATTGGTGTAAGTCTAGGTGTAAGTCTAGGTGTAAGTCTAGGTGTAAGTGTAGGTGTAAGTCTAGGTGTAAGCCTAGGTGTAAGTCTAGGTGTAAGTCTAGGTGTAAATATAGGTGTAAGTCTAATTGTAAGTTTAGGTGTAAGTGGAAGTGTAAGTATAGGTGTAAGTCTAGGTGTAAGTCTCGGTGTAAGTCTAGGTGTAAGTCTAGGTGTAAGTGTAGGTCTAAGTATAGGTGTAAGTCTAGGTGTAATTCTAGGTCAAAGTCTAGGTGTAAATGTAGGTCTAAGTATAGGTGTAAGTCTGGGTGTAAGTGTAGGTGTAAGACTAGGTGTAATTATTGGTATAAGTCTAGGTGTAAGTCTAGGTGTAAGTGTAGGTGTAAGTCTAGGTGTAAGTGTAGGTGTAAGTATAGGTGTAGGTCTAGGTGTAAGTCTAGGTGTAAGTCTAGGTGTAAGTCTAGGTGTAAGTGTAGGTGTAAGTGTAAGTGTAAGTCTAGGTGTAAGTGTAGGTGTAAGTATTGGTGTAAGTCTAGATGTAAGTCTAGGTGTAAGTATAGGTGTAAGTTTGGTGTAAGTCTAGGTGTAAGTCTAGGTGTAAGTCTAGGTGTAAGTCTAGGTGTAAGTCTAGGAGTAAGTGTAGGTGTAAGTCTAGGTGCAAGTGTAGGTGTAAGTCTAGGTTTAAGTCTAGGTGTAAGTGTATGTGTAAGTCTAGGTGTAAGGATTGGTATATGTCTAGGTGTAAGTCTAGGTGTAAGTCTAGGTGTAAGTGTAGGTGTAAGTCTAGGTGTAAGTGTAGGTGTAAGTATAGGTGTAAGTATAGGTGTAAGTCTAGGTGTAAGTCTAGGTGTAAGTCTAGGTGTAAGTGCAGGTGTAAGTGTAAGTGTAAGTCTAGGTGTAAGTGTAGGTGTAAGTATTGGTGTAAGTCTAGGTGTAAGTCTAGGTGTAAGTCTAGGTGTAAGTATTGGTATAAGTCTAGGTGTAAATTTAGGTGTAAGTCTAGGTGTAAGTGGAAGTGTAAGTCTAGGTGTAAGTGTAGGTGTAAGTATAGGTGTAGGTCTAGGTGTAGGTCTAGGTTTAAGTCTAGGTGTAAGTATTGGTGTAAGTCTAGGTGTATGTCTAGGTGTAAGTCTAAATGTAAGTGTAGGTGTAAGTATAGGTGTAAGTCTAGGTGTAAGTCTAGGTGTAAGTCTAGGTGTCAGTGTAGGTGTAAATATAGGTGTAAGTCTAGGTGTAAATATAGGTGTAAGTGTAGGTGTAAGTCTAGGTGTAAGTGTAGGTGTAAGTATTGGTGTAAGTCTAGGTGTATGTCTAGGTGTAAGTGTAGGTGTAAGTCTAGGTGTAATTGTAGGTGTAAGTATTGGTGTAAGTATAGGTGTATGTCTAGGTGTAAGTCTAGGTGTAAGTGTAGGTGTAAGTATAGGTGTAAGTCTAGGTGTAAGTCTAGGTGTAAGTCTAGGTGTAAGTCTAGGTGTAAGTGTAGGTGTAAGTATAGGTGTAAGTCTAGGTGCAAGTCTAGGTGTAAGTGTAAGTGTAAGTCTAGGTGTAAGTGTAGGTGTAAGTATTGGTGTAAGTCTATATGTATGTCTAGGTGTAAGTGTAGGTGTAAGTCTAGGTGTAAGTGTAGGTGTAAGTATAGGTGTAGGTCTAGGTGTAAGTATAGGTGTAAGTCTAGGTGTAAGTCTAGCTGTAGGTGTAGGTGTAAGTCTAGGTGTAAGTCTAGGTGTAAGTCTAGGTGTAAGTGTAGGTGTAAGTATAGGTGTAAGTCTAGGTGTAAGTATTGGTGTAAGTCTAGGTGTAAGTCTAGGTGTAATTCTAGGTGTAAGTCTAGGTGTAAGTCTAGGTGTAAGCCTAGGTGTAAGTCTAGGTGTAAGTCTAGGTGTAAATATAGGTGTAAGTCTAGGTGTAAGTCTAGGTGTAAGTCTAGGTGTAAGTGTAGATGTAAGTATAGGTGTAAGTCTAGGTGTAAGTCTAGGTGTAAGTCTAGGTGTAAGTCTAGGTGTAAGTGTAGGTGTAAGTCTAGGTGTAAGTGTAGGTCTAAGTATTGCTGTAAGTCTAGGTGTAAGTGTAGGTGTAAGTATAGGTGTAAGTCTAGGTGTAAGTCTAGGTGAAAGTCTAGGTGTAAGTCTAGGTGTAAGTCTAGGTGTAAGTCTAGGTGTAGGTGTAGGTGTAAGTATTGGTGTAAGTCTAGGTGTAAGTGTAGGTGTAAGTCTAGGTGTAAGTGTACGTGTAAGTCTAGGTGTAAGTCTAGGTGTAAGTGTAGGTGTAAGTATAGGTGTAAGTCTAGGTGTAAGTCTAGGTGTAAATCTAGTTGTAAGTCTAGGTGTAAGTCTAGGTGTAAGTCTAGGTGTAAGTATTGGTGTAAGTCTAGGTGTAAGTCTAGGTGTAAGTCTAGGTGTAAGTCTAGGTGTAAGCCTAGGTGTAAATCTAGGTGTAAGTATAGGTGTAAATATAGGTGTAAGTCTAAGTGTAAGTTTAGGTGTAAGTGTAGGTGTAAGTATAGGTGTAAGTCTAGGTGTAAGTCTAGGTGTAAATCTAGTTGTAAGTCTAGGTGTAAGTCTAGGTGTAAGTCTAGGTGTAAGTATTGGTGTAAGTCTAGGTGTAAGTCTAGGTGTAAGTCTAGGTGTAAGTCTAGGTGTAAGTCTAGGTGTAAGTATTGGTGTAAGTTTAGGTGTAAGTCTAGGTGTAAGTCTAGGTGTAAGTCTAGGTGTAAGTCTAGGTGTAAGTCTAGGTGTAAGCCTAGGTGTAAGTCTAGGTGTAAGTCTAGGTGTAAATATAGGTGTAAGTCTAAGTGTAAGTTTAGGTGTAAGTGTAGGTGTAAGTATAGATGTAAGTCTAGGTGTAAGTATAGGTGTAAGTTTGGTGTAAGTCTAGGTGTAGGTCTAGGTGTAAGTCTAGGTGTAAGTCTAGGTGTAAGTCTAGGAGTAAGTGTAGGTGTAAGTCTAGGTGCAAGTGTAGGTGTAAGTCTAGGTTTAAGTCTAGGTGTAAGTGTATGTGTAAGTCTAGGTGTAAGGATTGGTATATGTCTAGGTGTAAGTCTAGGTGTAAGTCTAGGTGTAAGTGTAGGTGTAAGTCTAGGTGTAAGTGTAGGTGTAAGTATAGGTGTAAGTATAGGTGTAAGTGTAGGTGTAAGTATTGGTGTAAGTCTAGGTGTAAGTCTAGGTGTAAGTCTAGGTGTAAGTATTGGTATAAGTCTAGGTGTAAATCTAGGTGTAAGTCTAGGTGTAAGTGGAAGTGTAAGTCTAGGTGTAAGTGTAGGTGTAAGTATAGGTGTAGGTCTAGGTGTAGGTCTAGGTGTAAGTCTAGGTGTAAGTATTGGTGTAAGTCTAGGTGTATGTCTAGGTGTAAGTCTAAATGTAAGTGTAGGTGTAAGTATAGGTGTAAGTCTAGGTGTAAGTCTAGGTGTAAGTCTAGGTGTAAATCTAGGTGTAAGTGTAGGTGTAAGTCTAGGTGTAAGTGTAGGTGTAAGTATTGGTGTAAGTCTAGGTGTATGTCTAGGTGTAAGTGTAGGTGTAAGTCTAGGTGTAAGTGTAGGTGTAAGTATTGGTGTAAGTCTAGGTGTAAGTCTAGGTGTAAGTCTAGGTGTAAGTCTAGGTGTAAGTGTAGGTGTAAGTATAGGTGTAAGTCTAGGTGTAAGTCTAGGTGTAAGTCTAGGTGTAAGTCTAGGTGTCAGTGTAGGTGTAAGTATAGGTGTAAGTCTAGGTGTAAATCTAGGTGTAAGTGTAGGTGTAAGTCTAGGTGTAAGTGTAGGTGTAAGTATTGGTGTAAGTATAGGTGTAAGTCTAGGTGTAAGTCTAGGTGTAAGTCTAGGTGTCAGTGTAGGTGTAAGTATAGATGTAAGTCTAGGTGTAAATCTAGGTGTAAGTGTAGGTGTAAGTCTAGGTGTAAGTGTAGGCGTAAGTATTGGTGTAAGTCTAGGTGTATGTCTAGGTGTAAGTGTAGGTGTAAGTCTAGGTGTAAGTGTAGGTGTAAGTATTGGTGTATGTCTAGGTGTGTAAGTCTAGGTGTAAGTGTAGGTGTAAGTATAGGTGTAAGTCTAGGTGTAAGTCTAGGTGTAAGTCTAGGTGTAAGTCTAGGTGTAAGTGTAGGTGTAAGTATAGGTGTAAGTCTAGGTGTAAGTCTAGGTGTAAGTGTAAGTGTAAGTTTAGGTGTAAGTGTAGGTGTAAGTATTGGTGTAAGTCTAGGTGTATGTCTAGGTGTAAGTGTAGGTGTAAGTCTAGGTGTAAGTGTAGGTGTAAGTATAGGTGTAGGTCTAGGTGTAAGTATAGGTGTAAGTCTAGGTGTAAGTCTAGCTGTAGGTGTAGGTGTAAGTCTAGGTGTAAGTCTAGGTATAAGTGTAGGTGTAAGTATAGGTGTAAGTCTAGGTGTAAATATTGGTGTAAGTCTAGGTGTAAGTCTAGGTGTAAGTCTAGGTGTAAGTGTAGGTGTAAGTCTAGGTGTAAGTGTAGGTCTAAGTATTGGTGTAACTCTAGGTGTAAGTCTAGGTGTAAGTGTAGGTGTAAGTATAGGTGTAAGTCTAGGTGTAAGTCTAGGTGAAAGTCTAGGTGTAAGTCTAGGTGTAAGTCTAGGTGTAAGTCTAGGTGTAAGTGTAGGTGTAAGTATAGGTGTAAGTCTAGGTGTAAGTCTAGGTGAAAGTCTAGGTGTAAGTCTAGGTGTAAGTCTAGGTGTAAGTCTAGGTGTAGGTGTAGGTGTAAGTATTGGTGTAAGTCTAGGTGTAAGTGTAGGTGTAAGTCTAGGTGTAAGTGTACGTGTAAGTCTAGGTGTAAGTCTAGGTGTAAGTGTAGGTGTAAGTATAGGTGTAAGTCTAGGTGTAAGTCTAGGTGTAAATCTAGTTGTAAGTCTAGGTGTAAGTCTAGGTGTAAGTCTAGGTGTAAGTATTGGTGTAAGTCTAGGTGTAAGTCTAGGTGTAAGTCTAGGTGTAAGTCTAGGTGTAAGTCTAGGTGTAAGCCTAGGTGTAAATCTAGGTGTAAGTCTAGGTGTAAATATAGGTGTAAGTCTAAGTGTAAGTTTAGGTGTAAGTGTAGGTGTAAGTATAGGTGTAAGTCTAGGTGTAAGTCTAGGTGTAAATCTAGTTGTAAGTCTAGGTGTAAGTCTAGGTGTAAGTCTATGTGTAAGTATTGGTGTAAGTCTAGGTGTAAGTCTAGGTGTAAGTCTAGGTGTAAGTCTAGGTGTAAGTCTAGATGTAAGTATTGGTGTAAGTTTAGGTGTAAGTCTAGGTGTAAGTCTAGGTGTAAGTCTAGGTGTAAGTCTAGGTGTAAGTCTAGGTGTAAGCCTAGGTGTAAGTCTAGGTGTAAGTGTAGGTGTAAGTATAGGTGTAAGTCTAGGTGCAAGTCTAGGTGTAAGTGTAAGTGTAAGTCTAGGTGTAAGTGTAGGTGTAAGTATTGGTGTAAGTCTATATGTATGTCTAGGTGTAAGTGTAGGTGTAAGTCTAGGTGTAAGTGTAGGTGTAAGTATAGGTGTAGGTCTAGGTGTAAGTATAGGTGTAAGTCTAGGTGTAAGTCTAGCTGTAGGTGTAGGTGTAAGTCTAGGTGTAAGTCTAGGTGTAAGTCTAGGTGTAAGTGTAGGTGTAAGTATAGGTGTAAGTCTAGGTGTAAGTATTGGTGTAAGTCTAGGTGTAAGTCTAGGTGTAATTCTAGGTGTAAGTCTAGGTGAAAGTCTAGGTGTAAGCCTAGGTGTAAGTCTAGGTGTAAGTCTAGGTGTAAATATAGGTGTAAGTCTAGGTGTAAGTCTAGGTGTAAGTCTAGGTGTAAGTGTAGATGTAAGTATAGATGTAAGTCTAGGTGTAAGTCTAGGTGTAAGTCTAGGTGTAAGTCTAGGTGTAAGTGTAGGTGTAAGTCTAGGTGTAAGTGTAGGTCTAAGTATTGCTGTAAGTCTAGGTGTAAGTGTAGGTGTAAGTATAGGTGTAAGTCTAGGTGTAAGTCTAGGTGAAAGTCTAGGTGTAAGTCTAGGTGTAAGTCTAGGTGTAAGTCTAGGTGTAGGTGTAGGTGTAAGTATTGGTGTAAGTCTAGGTGTAAGTGTAGGTGTAAGTCTAGGTGTAAGTGTACGTGTAAGTCTAGGTGTAAGTCTAGGTGTAAGTGTAGGTGTAAGTATAGGTGTAAGTCTAGGTGTAAGTCTAGGTGTAAATCTAGTTGTAAGTCTAGGTGTAAGTCTAGGTGTAAGTCTAGGTGTAAGTATTGGTGTAAGTCTAGGTGTAAGTCTAGGTGTAAGTCTAGGTGTAAGTCTAGGTGTAAGCCTAGGTGTAAATCTAGGTGTAAGTATAGGTGTAAATATAGGTGTAAGTCTAAGTGTAAGTTTAGGTGTAAGTGTAGGTGTAAGTATAGGTGTAAGTCTAGGTGTAAGTCTAGGTGTAAATCTAGTTGTAAGTCTAGGTGTAAGTCTAGGTGTAAGTCTAGGTGTAAGTATTGGTGTAAGTCTAGGTGTAAGTCTAGGTGTAAGTCTAGGTGTAAGTCTAGGTGTAAGTCTAGGTGTAAGTATTGGTGTAAGTTTAGGTGTAAGTCTAGGTGTAAGTCTAGGTGTAAGTCTAGGTGTAAGTCTAGGTGTAAGTCTAGGTGTAAGCCTAGGTGTAAGTCTAGGTGTAAGTCTAGGTGTAAATATAGGTGTAAGTCTAAGTGTAAGTTTAGGTGTAAGTGTAGGTGTAAGTATAGATGTAAGTCTAGGTGTAAGTATAGGTGTAAGTTTGGTGTAAGTCTAGGTGTAGGTCTAGGTGTAAGTCTAGGTGTAAGTCTAGGTGTAAGTCTAGGAGTAAGTGTAGGTGTAAGTCTAGGTGCAAGTGTAGGTGTAAGTCTAGGTTTAAGTCTAGGTGTAAGTGTATGTGTAAGTCTAGGTGTAAGGATTGGTATATGTCTAGGTGTAAGTCTAGGTGTAAGTCTAGGTGTAAGTGTAGGTGTAAGTCTAGGTGTAAGTGTAGGTGTAAGTATAGGTGTAAGTATAGGTGTAAGTGTAGGTGTAAGTATTGGTGTAAGTCTAGGTGTAAGTCTAGGTGTAAGTCTAGGTGTAAGTATTGGTATAAGTCTAGGTGTAAATCTAGGTGTAAGTCTAGGTGTAAGTGGAAGTGTAAGTCTAGGTGTAAGTGTAGGTGTAAGTATAGGTGTAGGTCTAGGTGTAGGTCTAGGTGTAAGTCTAGGTGTAAGTATTGGTGTAAGTCTAGGTGTATGTCTAGGTGTAAGTCTAAATGTAAGTGTAGGTGTAAGTATAGGTGTAAGTCTAGGTGTAAGTCTAGGTGTAAGTCTAGGTGTAAATCTAGGTGTAAGTGTAGGTGTAAGTCTAGGTGTAAGTGTAGGTGTAAGTATTGGTGTAAGTCTAGGTGTATGTCTAGGTGTAAGTGTAGGTGTAAGTCTAGGTGTAAGTGTAGGTGTAAGTATTGGTGTAAGTCTAGGTGTAAGTCTAGGTGTAAGTCTAGGTGTAAGTCTAGGTGTAAGTGTAGGTGTAAGTATAGGTGTAAGTCTAGGTGTAAGTCTAGGTGTAAGTCTAGGTGTAAGTCTAGGTGTCAGTGTAGGTGTAAGTATAGGTGTAAGTCTAGGTGTAAATCTAGGTGTAAGTGTAGGTGTAAGTCTAGGTGTAAGTGTAGGTGTAAGTATTGGTGTAAGTATAGGTGTAAGTCTAGGTGTAAGTCTAGGTGTAAGTCTAGGTGTCAGTGTAGGTGTAAGTATAGATGTAAGTCTAGGTGTAAATCTAGGTGTAAGTGTAGGTGTAAGTCTAGGTGTAAGTGTAGGCGTAAGTATTGGTGTAAGTCTAGGTGTATGTCTAGGTGTAAGTGTAGGTGTAAGTCTAGGTGTAAGTGTAGGTGTAAGTATTGGTGTATGTCTAGGTGTGTAAGTCTAGGTGTAAGTGTAGGTGTAAGTATAGGTGTAAGTCTAGGTGTAAGTCTAGGTGTAAGTCTAGGTGTAAGTCTAGGTGTAAGTGTAGGTGTAAGTATAGGTGTAAGTCTAGGTGTAAGTCTAGGTGTAAGTGTAAGTGTAAGTTTAGGTGTAAGTGTAGGTGTAAGTATTGGTGTAAGTCTAGGTGTATGTCTAGGTGTAAGTGTAGGTGTAAGTCTAGGTGTAAGTGTAGGTGTAAGTATAGGTGTAGGTCTAGGTGTAAGTATAGGTGTAAGTCTAGGTGTAAGTCTAGCTGTAGGTGTAGGTGTAAGTCTAGGTGTAAGTCTAGGTGTAAGTGTAGGTGTAAGTATAGGTGTAAGTCTAGGTGTAAATATTGGTGTAAGTCTAGGTGTAAGTCTAGGTGTAAGTCTAGGTGTAAGTGTAGGTGTAAGTCTAGGTGTAAGTGTAGGTCTAAGTATTGGTGTAACTCTAGGTGTAAGTCTAGGTGTAAGTGTAGGTGTAAGTATAGGTGTAAGTCTAGGTGTAAGTCTAGGTGAAAGTCTAGGTGTAAGTCTAGGTGTAAGTCTAGGTGTAAGTCTAGGTGTAAGTGTAGGTGTAAGTATAGGTGTAAGTCTAGGTGTAAGTCTAGGTGAAAGTCTAGGTGTAAGTCTAGGTGTAAGTCTAGGTGTAAGTCTAGGTGTAGGTGTAGGTGTAAGTATTGGTGTAAGTCTAGGTGTAAGTGTAGGTGTAAGTCTAGGTGTAAGTGTACGTGTAAGTCTAGGTGTAAGTCTAGGTGTAAGTGTAGGTGTAAGTATAGGTGTAAGTCTAGGTGTAAGTCTAGGTGTAAATCTAGTTGTAAGTCTAGGTGTAAGTCTAGGTGTAAGTCTAGGTGTAAGTATTGGTGTAAGTCTAGGTGTAAGTCTAGGTGTAAGTCTAGGTGTAAGTCTAGGTGTAAGTCTAGGTGTAAGCCTAGGTGTAAATCTAGGTGTAAGTCTAGGTGTAAATATAGGTGTAAGTCTAAGTGTAAGTTTAGGTGTAAGTGTAGGTGTAAGTATAGGTGTAAGTCTAGGTGTAAGTCTAGGTGTAAATCTAGTTGTAAGTCTAGGTGTAAGTCTAGGTGTAAGTCTATGTGTAAGTATTGGTGTAAGTCTAGGTGTAAGTCTAGGTGTAAGTCTAGGTGTAAGTCTAGGTGTAAGTCTAGATGTAAGTATTGGTGTAAGTTTAGGTGTAAGTCTAGGTGTAAGTCTAGGTGTAAGTCTAGGTGTAAGTCTAGGTGTAAGTCTAGGTGTAAGCCTAGGTGTAAGTGTAGGTGTAAGTCTAGGTGTAAATATAGGTGTAAGTCTAAGTGTAAGTTTAGGTGTAAGTGTAGGTGTAAGTATAGGTGTAAGTCTAGGTGTAAGTATGGGTGTAAGTTTGGTGTAATTCTAGGTGTAAGTCTAGGTGTAAGTCTAGGTGTAAGTCTAGGACTAAGTGTAGGTGTAAGTCTAGGTGCAAGTGTAGGTGTAAGTCGAGGTTTAAGTCTAGGTGTAAGTGTATGTGTAAGTCTAGGTGTAAGGATTGGTATATGTCTAGGTGTAAGTCTAGGTGTAAGTCTAGGTGTAAGTATAGGTGTAAGTGTAGGTGTAAGTATAGGTGTAAGTCTAGGTGTAAGCCTAGGTGTAAGTCTAGGTGTAAGTCTAGGTGTAAATATAGGTGTAAGTCTAATTGTAAGTTTAGGTGTAAGTGGAGGTGTAAGTATATTTGTAAGTCTAGGTGTAAGTCTAGGTGTAAGTCTAGGTGTAAGTGTAGGTGTAAGTATAGGTGTAAGTCTAGGTGTAAGTATAGGTGTAAGTCGAGGTGTAAGTCTAGGTGTAAGTATAGGTGTAAGTCTAGGTGTAAGTCTAGGTGTAAGTATAGGTGTAAGTCTAGGTGTAAGTCTAGGTGTAAGTCTAGGTGTAAGCCTAGGTGTAAGTCTAGGAGTATGTCTAGGTGTAAGTGTAGGTGTAAGTGTAGGTGTAAGCCTAGGAGTAAGTATTGGTGTAAGTCTAGGTGTAAGTCTAGGTGTAAGTCTAGGTGTAAGTGTAGGTGTAAGTCTAGGTGTAAGCCTAGGTGTAAGTCTAGGTGTAAGTCTAGGTGTAAATATAGGTGTAAGTCTAATTGTAAGTTTAGGTGTAAGTGGAAGTGTAAGTATAGGTGTAAGTCTAGGTGTAAGTCTCGGTGTAAGTCTAGGTGTAAGTCTAGGTGTAAGTGTAGGTCTAAGTATAGGTGTAAGTCTAGGTGTAATTCTAGGTCAAAGTCTAGGTGTAAATGTAGGTCTAAGTATAGGTGTAAGTCTGGGTGTAAGTGTAGGTGTAAGACTAGGTGTAATTATTGGTATAAGTCTAGGTGTAAGTCTAGGTGTAAGTGTAGGTGTAAGTCTAGGTGTAAGTGTAGGTGTAAGTATAGGTGTAGGTCTAGGTGTAAGTCTAGGTGTAAGTCTAGGTGTAAGTCTAGGTGTAAGTGTAGGTGTAAGTGTAAGTGTAAGTCTAGGTGTAAGTGTAGGTGTAAGTATTGGTGTAAGTCTAGATGTAAGTCTAGGTGTAAGTATAGGTGTAAGTTTGGTGTAAGTCTAGGTGTAAGTCTAGGTGTAAGTCTAGGTGTAAGTCTAGGTGTAAGTCTAGGAGTAAGTGTAGGTGTAAGTCTAGGTGCAAGTGTAGGTGTAAGTCTAGGTTTAAGTCTAGGTGTAAGTGTATGTGTAAGTCTAGGTGTAAGGATTGGTATATGTCTAGGTGTAAGTCTAGGTGTAAGTCTAGGTGTAAGTGTAGGTGTAAGTCTAGGTGTAAGTGTAGGTGTAAGTATAGGTGTAAGTATAGGTGTAAGTCTAGGTGTAAGTCTAGGTGTAAGTCTAGGTGTAAGTGCAGGTGTAAGTGTAAGTGTAAGTCTAGGTGTAAGTGTAGGTGTAAGTATTGGTGTAAGTCTAGGTGTAAGTCTAGGTGTAAGTCTAGGTGTAAGTATTGGTATAAGTCTAGGTGTAAATTTAGGTGTAAGTCTAGGTGTAAGTGGAAGTGTAAGTCTAGGTGTAAGTGTAGGTGTAAGTCTAAATGTAAGTGTAGGTGTAAGTATAGGTGTAAGTCTAGGTGTAAGTCTAGGTGTAAGTCTAGGTGTCAGTGTAGGTGTAAATATAGGTGTAAGTCTAGGTGTAAATATAGGTGTAAGTGTAGGTGTAAGTCTAGGTGTAAGTGTAGGTGTAAGTATTGGTGTAAGTCTAGGTGTATGTCTAGGTGTAAGTGTAGGTGTAAGTCTAGGTGTAATTGTAGGTGTAAGTATTGGTGTAAGTATAGGTGTATGTCTAGGTGTAAGTCTAGGTGTAAGTGTAGGTGTAAGTATAGGTGTAAGTCTAGGTGTAAGTCTAGGTGTAAGTCTAGGTGTAAGTCTAGGTGTAAGTGTAGGTGTAAGTATAGGTGTAAGTCTAGGTGTAAGTCTAGGTGTAAGTGTAAGTGTAAGTCTAGGTGTAAGTGTAGGTGTAAGTATTGGTGTAAGTCTATATGTATGTCTAGGTGTAAGTGTAGGTGTAAGTCTAGGTGTAAGTGTAGGTGTAAGTATAGGTGTAAGTCTAGGTGTAAGTATTGGTGTAAGTCTAGGTGTATGTCTAGGTGTAAGTCTAAATGTAAGTGTAGGTGTAAGTATAGGTGTAAGTCTAGGTGTAAGTCTAGGTGTAAGTCTAGGTGTCAGTGTAGGTGTAAATATAGGTGTAAGTCTAGGTGTAAATATAGGTGTAAGTGTAGGTGTAAGTCTAGGTGTAAGTGTAGGTGTAAGTATTGGTGAAAGTCTAGGTGTATGTCTAGGTGTAAGTGTAGGTGTAAGTCTAGGTGTAATTGTAGGTGTAAGTATTGGTGTAAGTATAGGTGTATGTCTAGGTGTAAGTCTAGGTGTAAGTGTAGGTGTAAGTATAGGTGTAAGTCTAGGTGTAAGTCTAGGTGTAAGTCTAGGTGTAAGTCTAGGTGTAAGTGTAGGTGTAAGTATAGGTGTAAGTCTAGGTGTAAGTCTAGGTGTAAGTGTAAGTGTAAGTCTAGGTGTAAGTGTAGGTGTAAGTATTGGTGTAAGTCTATATGTATGTCTAGGTGTAAGTGTAGGTGTAAGTCTAGGTGTAAGTGTAGGTGTAAGTATAGGTGTAGGTCTAGGTGTAAGTATAGGTGTAAGTCTAGGTGTAAGTCTAGCTGTAGGTGTAGGTGTAAGTCTAGGTGTAAGTCTAGGTGTAAGTCTAGGTGTAAGTGTAGGTGTAAGTATAGGTGTAAGTCTAGGTGTAAGTATTGGTGTAAGTCTAGGTGTAAGTCTAGGTGTAATTCTAGGTGTAAGTCTAGGTGTAAGTCTAGGTGTAAGCCTAGGTGTAAGTCTAGGTGTAAGTCTAGGTGTAAATATAGGTGTAAGTCTAGGTGTAAGTCTAGGTGTAAGTCTAGGTGTAAGTGTAGATGTAAGTATAGGTGTAAGTCTAGGTGTAAGTCTAGGTGTAAGTCTAGGTGTAAGTCTAGGTGTAAGTGTAGGTGTAAGTCTAGGTGTAAGTGTAGGTCTAAGTATTGCTTTAAGTCTAGGTGTAAGTGTAGGTGTAAGTATAGGTGTAAGTCTAGGTGTAAGTCTAGGTGAAAGTCTAGGTGTAAGTCTAGGTGTAAGTCTAGGTGTAAGTCTAGGTGTAGGTGTAGGTGTAAGTATTGGTGTAAGTCTAGGTGTAAGTGTAGGTGTAAGTCTAGGTGTAAGTGTACGTGTAAGTCTAGGTGTAAGTCTAGGTGTAAGTGTAGGTCTAAGTATAGGTGTAAGTCTAGGTGTAAGTCTAGGTGTAAATCTAGTTGTAAGTCTAGGTGTAAGTCTAGGTGTAAGTCTAGGTGTAAGTATTGGTGTAAGTCTAGGTGTAAGTCTAGGTGTAAGTCTAGGTGTAAGTCTAGGTGTAAGCCTAGGTGTAAATCTAGGTGTAAGTATAGGTGTAAATATACGTGTAAGTCTAAGTGTAAGTTTAGGTTTAAGTGTAGGTGTAAGTATAGGTGTAAGTCTAGGTGTAAGTCTAGGTGTAAATCTAGTTGTAAGTCTAGGTGTAAGTCTAGGTGTAAGTCTAGGTGTAAGTATTGGTGTAAGTCTAGGTGTAAGTCTAGGTGTAAGTCTAGGTGTAAGTCTAGGTGTAAGTCTAGGTGTAAGTATTGGTGTAAGTTTCGGTGTAAGTCTAGGTGTAAGTCTAGGTGTAAGTCTAGGTGTAAGTCTAGGTGTAAGTCTAGGTGTAAGCCTAGGTGTAAGTCTAGGTGTAAGTCTAGGTGTAAATATAGGTGTAAGTCTAAGTGTAAGTTTAGGTGTAAGTGTAGGTGTAAGTATAGATGTAAGTCTAGGTGTAAGTATAGGTGTAAGTTTGGTGTAAGTCTAGGTGTAGGTCTAGGTGTAAGTCTAGGTGTAAGTCTAGGTGTAAGTCTAGGAGTAAGTGTAGGTGTAAGTCTAGGTGCAAGTGTAAGTGTAAGTCTAGGTTTAAGTCTAGGTGTAAGTGTATGTGTAAGTCTAGGTGTAAGGATTGGTATATGTCTAGGTGTAAGTCTAGGTGTAAGTCTAGGTGTAAGTGTAGGTGTAAGTCTAGGTGTAAGTGTAGGTGTAAGTATAGGTGTAAGTATAGGTGTAAGTGTAGGTGTAAGTATTGGTGTAAGTCTAGGTGTAAGTCTAGGTGTAAGTCTAGGTGTAAGTATTGGTATAAGTCTAGGTGTAAATCTAGGTGTAAGTCTAGGTGTAAGTGGAAGTGTAAGTCTAGGTGTAAGTGTAGGTGTAAGTATAGGTGTAGGTCTAGGTGTAGGTCTAGGTGTAAGTCTAGGTGTAAGTATTGGTGTAAGTCTAGGTGTATGTCTAGGTGTAAGTCTAAATGTAAGTGTAGGTGTAAGTATAGGTGTAAGTCTAGGTGTAAGTCTAGGTGTAAGTCTAGGTGTAAATCTAGGTGTAAGTGTAGGTGTAAGTCTAGGTGTAAGTGTAGGTGTAAGTATTGGTGTAAGTCTAGGTGTATGTCTAGGTGTAAGTGTAGGTGTAAGTCTAGGTGTAAGTGTAGGTGTAAGTATAGGTGTAAGTCTAGGTGTAAATCTAGGTGTAAGTGTAGGTGTAAGTCTAGGTGTAAGTGTAGGTGTAAGTATTGGTGTAAGTATAGGTGTAAGTCTAGGTGTAAGTCTAGGTGTAAGTCTAGGTGTCAGTGTAGGTGTAAGTATAGATGTAAGTCTAGGTGTAAATCTAGGTGTAAGTGTAGGTGTAAGTCTAGGTGTAAGTGTAGGCGTAAGTATTGGTGTAAGTCTAGGTGTATGTCTAGGTGTAAGTGTAGGTGTAAGTCTAGGTGTAAGTGTAGGTGTAAGTATTGGTGTATGTCTAGGTGTAAGTCTAGGTGTAAGTGTAGGTGTAAGTATAGGTGTAAGTCTAGGTGTAAGTCTAGGTGTAAGTCTAGGTGTAAGTCTAGGTGTAAGTGTAGGTGTAAGTATAGGTGTAAGTCTAGGTGTAAGTCTAGGTGTAAGTGTAAGTGTAAGTTTAGGTGTAAGTGTAGGTGTAAGTATTGGTGTAAGTCTAGGTGTATGTCTAGGTGTAAGTGTAGGTGTAAGTCTAGGTGTAAGTGTAGGTGTAAGTATAGGTGTAGGTCTAGTTGTAAGTATAGGTGTAAGTCTAGGTGTAAGTCTAGCTGTAGGTGTAGGTGTAAGTCTAGGTGTAAGTCTAGGTGTAAGTGTAGGTGTAAGTCTAGGTGTAAGTCTAGGTGTAAGTCTAGGTGTAAGTATTGGTGTAAGTTTAGGTGTAAGTCTAGCTGTAAGTCTAGGTGTAAGTCTAGGTGTAAGTCTAGGTGTAAGTCTAGGTGTAAGCCTAGGTGTAAGTCTAGGTGTAGGTCTAGGTGTAAATATAGGTGTAAGTCTAAGTGTAAGTTTAGGTGTAAGTGTAGGTGTAAGTATAGATGTAAGTCTAGGTGTAAGTATAGGTGTAAGTTTGGTGTAAGTCTAGGTGTAGGTCTAGGTGTAAGTCTAGGTGTAAGTCTAGGTGTAAGTCTAGGAGTAAGTGTAGGTGTAAGTCTAGGTGCAAGTGTAGGTGTAAGTCTAGGTTTAAGTCTAGGTGTAAGTGTATGTGTAAGTCTAGGTGTAAGGATTGGTATATGTCTAGGTGTAAGTCTAGGTGTAAGTCTAGGTGTAAGTGTAGGTGTAAGTCTAGGTGTAAGTGTAGGTGTAAGTATAGGTGTAAGTATAGGTGTAAGTGTAGGTGTAAGTATTGGTGTAAGTCTAGGTGTAAGTCTAGGTGTAAGTCTAGGTGTAAGTATTGGTATAAGTCTAGGTGTAAATCTAGGTGTAAGTCTAGGTGTAAGTGGAAGTGTAAGTCTAGGTGTAAGTGTAGGTGTAAGTATAGGTGTAGGTCTAGGTGTAGGTCTAGGTGTAAGTCTAGGTGTAAGTATTGGTGTAAGTCTAGGTGTATGTCTAGGTGTAAGTCTAAATGTAAGTGTAGGTGTAAGTATAGGTGTAAGTCTAGGTGTAAGTCTAGGTGTAAGTCTAGGTGTAAATCTAGGTGTAAGTGTAGGTGTAAGTCTAGGTGTAAGTGTAGGTGTAAGTATTGGTGTAAGTCTAGGTGTATGTCTAGGTGTAAGTGTAGGTGTAAGTCTAGGTGTAAGTGTAGGTGTAAGTATTGGTGTAAGTCTAGGTGTAAGTCTAGGTGTAAGTCTAGGTGTAAGTGTAGGTGTAAGTATAGGTGTAAGTCTAGGTGTAAGTCTAGGTGTAAGTCTAGGTGTAAGTCTAGGTGTCAGTGTAGGTGTAAGTATAGGTGTAAGTCTAGGTGTAAATCTAGGTGTAAGTGTAGGTGTAAGTCTAGGTGTAAGTGTAGGTGTAAGTATTGGTGTAAGTATAGGTGTAAGTCTAGGTGTAAGTCTAGGTGTAAGTCTAGGTGTCAGTGTAGGTGTAAGTATAGATGTAAGTCTAGGTGTAAATCTAGGTGTAAGTGTAGGTGTAAGTCTAGGTGTAAGTGTAGGCGTAAGTATTGGTGTAAGTCTAGGTGTATGTCTAGGTGTAAGTGTAGGTGTAAGTCTAGGTGTAAGTGTAGGTGTAAGTATTGGTGTATGTCTAGGTGTAAGTCTAGGTGTAAGTGTAGGTGTAAGTATAGGTGTAAGTCTAGGTGTAAGTCTAGGTGTAAGTCTAGGTGTAAGTCTAGGTGTAAGTGTAGGTGTAAGTATAGGTGTAAGTCTAGGTGTAAGTCTAGGTGTAAGTGTAAGTGTAAGTTTAGGTGTAAGTGTAGGTGTAAGTATTGGTGTAAGTCTAGGTGTATGTCTAGGTGTAAGTGTAGGTGTAAGTCTAGGTGTAAGTGTAGGTGTAAGTATAGGTGTAGGTCTAGGTGTAAGTATAGGTGTAAGTCTAGGTGTAAGTCTAGCTGTAGGTGTAGGTGTAAGTCTAGGTGTAAGTCTAGGTGTAAGTGTAGGTGTAAGTATAGGTGTAAGTCTAGGTGTAAATATTGGTGTAAGTCTAGGTGTAAGTCTAGGTGTAATTCTAGGTGTAAGTCTAGGTGTAAGTCTAGGTGTAAGCCTAGGTGTAAGTCTAGGTGTAAGTCTAGGTGTAAATATAGGTGTAAGTCTAGGTGTAAGTCTAGGTGTAAGTCTAGGTGTAAGTGTAGATGTAAGTATAGGTGTAAGTCTAGGTGTAATTCTAGGTGTAAGTCTAGGTGTAAGTCTAGGTGTAAGTGTAGGTGTAAGTCTAGGTGTAAGTGTAGGTGTAAGTCTAGGTGTAAGTCTAGGTGTAAGTGTAGATGTAAGTATAGGTGTAAGTCTAGGTGTAAGTCTAGGTGTAAGTCTAGGTGTAAGTCTAGGTGTAAGTCTAGGTGTAAGTCTAGGTGTAAGTCTAAGTGTAAGTCCAGGTGTAAGTCTAGGTGTAAGTCTAGGTGTAAGTCTAGGTGTAAGTCTAGTTGTAAGTCTAGGTGTAAGTCTAGGTGTAAGTCTAGGTGTAAGTATTGGTGTAAGTCTAGGTGTAAGTCTAGGTGTAAGTCTAGGTGTAAGTCTAGGTGTAAGTCTAGGTGTAAGTGTAGGTGTAAGTATAGGTGTAAGTCTAGGTGTAAGTCTAGGTGTAAGTCTAGGTGTAAGTCTAGGTGTCAGTGTAGGTGTAAGTATAGGTGTAAGTCTAGGTGTAAATCTAGGTGTAAGTGTAGGTGTAAGTCTAGGTGTAAGTGTAGGTGTAAGTATTGGTGTAAGTATAGGTGTAAGTCTAGGTGTAAGTCTAGGTGTAAGTCTAGGTGTCAGTGTAGGTGTAAGTATAGATGTAAGTTCTAGGTGTAAGTGTAGGCGTAAGTATTGGTGTAAGTCTAGGTGTATGTCTAGGTGTAAGTGTAGGTGTAAGTCTAGGTGTAAGTGTAGGTGTAAGTATTGGTGTATGTCTAGGTGTAAGTCTAGGTGTAAGTGTAGGTGTAAGTATAGGTGTAAGTCTAGGTGTAAGTCTAGGTGTAAGTCTAGGTGTAAGTCTAGGTGTAAGTGTAGGTGTAAGTATAGGTGTAAGTCTAGGTGTAAGTCTAGGTGTAAGTGTAAGTGTAAGTTTAGGTGTAAGTGTAGGTGTAAGTATTGGTGTAAGTCTAGGTGTATGTCTAGGTGTAAGTGTAGGTGTAAGTCTAGGTGTAAGTGTAGGTGTAAGTTTAGGTGTAGGTCTAGGTGTAAGTATAGGTGTAAGTCTAGGTGTAAGTCTAGCTGTAGGTGTAGGTGTAAGTCTAGGTGTAAGTCTAGGTGTAAGTGTAGGTGTAAGTATAGGTGTAAGTCTAGGTGTAAATATTGGTGTAAGTCTAGGTGTAAGTCTAGGTGTAATTCTAGGTGTAAGTCTAGGTGTAAGTCTAGGTGTAAGCCTAGGTGTAAGTCTAGGTGTAAGTCTAGGTGTAAATATAGGTGTAAGTCTAGGTGTAAGTCTAGGTGTAAGTCTAGGTGTAAGTGTAGATGTAAGTATAGGTGTAAGTCTAGGTGTAAGTCTAGGTGTAAGTCTAGGTGTAAGTGTAGGTGTAAGTCTAGGTGTAAGTGTAGGTGTAAATATTGGTGTAAGTCTAGGTGTAAGTGTAGGTGTAAGTATAGGTGTAAGTCTAGGTGTAAGTCTAGGTGAAAGTCTAGGTGTAAGTCTAGGTGTAAGTCTAGGTGTAAGTCTAGGTGTAGGTGTAGGTGTAAGTATTGGTGTAAGTCTAGGTGTAAGTGTAGGTGTAAGTCTAGGTGTAAGTGTACGTGTAAGTCTAGGTGTAAGTCTAGGTGTAAGTGTAGGTGCAAGTATAGGTGTAAGTCTAGGTGTAAGTCTAGGTGTAAATCTAGTTGTAAGTCTAGGTGTAAGTCTAGGTGTAAGTCTAGGTGTAAGTATTGGTGTAAGTCTAGGTGTAAGTCTAGGTGTAAGTCTAATTGTAAGTCTAGGTGTAAGTCTAGGTGTAAGCCTAGGTGTAAATCTAGGTGTAAGTCTAGGTGTAAAAATAGGTGTAAGTCTAAGTGTAAGTTTAGGTGTAAGTGTAGGTGTAAGTATAGGTGTAAGTCTAGGTGTAAGTCTAGGTGTAAATCTAGTTGTAAGTCTAGGTGTAAGTCTAGGTGTAAGGCTAGGTGTAAGTATTGGTGTAAGTCTAGGTGTAAGTCTAGGTGTAAGTCTAGGTGTAAGTCTAGGTGTAAGTCTAGGTGTAAGTATTGGTGTAAGTTTAGGTGTAAGTCTAGGTGTAAGTCTAGGTGTAAGTCTAGGTGTAAGTCTAGGTGTAAGTCTAGGTGTAAGCCTAGATGTAAGTCTAGGTGTAAGTCTAGGTGTAAATATAGGTGTAAGTCTAAGTGTAAGTTTAGGTGTAAGTGTAGGTGTAAGTATAGGAGTAAGTCTAGGTGTAAGTCTAGGTGTAAGTCTAGGTGTAAGTCTAGGTGTAAGTGTAGGTGTAAATATAGGTGTAAGTCCTAGGTTTAAGTCTAGGAGTAAGTCTAGGTGTAAGTCTAGGTGTAAGTCTAGGTGTAAGTGTAGGTGTTAGTCTAGGTGCAAGTGTAGGTGTAAGTCTAGGTGTAAGTATTGGTGTAAGTGCAGGTGTAAGTCTAGGTGTAAGTGTAGGTGTAAGTCTAGGTGTAAGTCTAGGTGTAAGTGTAGGTGTAAGCCTAGGTGTAAGTATTGGTGTAAGTCTAGGTGTAAGTGTAGGTGTAAGTCTAGGTGTAAGCCTAGGTGTAAGTCTAGGTGTAAGTCTAGGTGTAAATATAGGTGTAAGTCTAATTATAAGTTTAGGTGTAAGTGGAGGTGTAAGTATAGGTGTAAGTCTAGGTGTAAGTCTAGGTGTAAGTCTAGGTGTAAGTGTAGGTGTAAGTATAGGTGTATGTCTAGGTGTAAGTATAGGTGTAAGTCTAGGTGTAAGTCTAGGTGTAAGTATAGGTGTAAGTCTAGGTGTAAGTCTAGGTGTAAGTATAGGTGTAAGTCTAGGTGTAAGTCTAGGTGTAAGTCTAGGTGTAAGCCTAGGTGTAAGTCTAGGAGTATGTCTAGGTGTAAGTGTAGGTGTAAGTCTAGGTGTAAGTGTAGGTGTAAGTATAGGTGTAAGTCTAGGTGTAAGTATAGGTGTAAGTCTAGGTGTAAGTCTAAGTGTAAGTCTAGGTGTAAGCCTAGGTGTAAGTCTAGGTGTAAGTCTAGGTGTAAATATAGGTTAAAGTCTAATTGTAAGTTTAGGTGTAAGTGGAAGTGTAAGTATAGGTGTAAGTCTAGGTGTAAGTCTCGGTGTAAGTCTAGGTGTAAGTCTAGGTGTAAGTGTAGGTCTAAGTATAGGTGTAAGTCTAGGTGTAATTCTAGGTCTAAGTCTAGGTGTAAGTGTAGGTCTAAGTATAGGTGTAAGTCTGGGTGTAAGTGTAGGTGTAAGACTAGGTGTAATTATTGGTATAAGTCTAGGTGTAAGTCTAGGTGTAAGTGTAGGTGTAAGTCTAGGTGTAAGTGTAGGTGTAAGTATAGGTGTAGGTCTAGGTGTAAGTCTAGGTGTAAGTCTAGGTGTAAGTCTAGGTGTAAGTGTAGGTGTAAGTGTAAGTGTAAGTCTAGGTGTAAGTGTAGGTGTAAGTATTGGTGTAAGTCTAGATGTAAGTCTAGGTGTAAGTATAGGTGTAAGTTTGGTGTAAGTCTAGGTGTAAGTCTAGGTGTAAGTCTAGGTGCAAGTCTAGGTGTAAGTCTAGGAGTAAGTGTAGGTGTAAGTCTAGGTGCAAGTGTAGGTGTAAGTCTAAGTTTAAGTCTAGGTGTAAGTGTATGTGTTAGTCTAGGTGTAAGGATTGGTATATGTCTAGGTGTAAGTCTAGGTGTAAGTCTAGGTTTAAGTGTAGGTGTAAGTCTAGGTGTAAGTGTAGGTGTAAGTATAGGTGTAAGTATAGGTGTAAGTCTAGGTGTAAGTCTAGGTGTAAGTCTAGGTGTAAGTCTAGGTGTAAGTGCAGGTGTAAGTGTAAGTGTAAGTCTAGGTGTAAGTGTAGGTGTAAGTATTGGTGTAAGTCTAGGTGTAAGTCTAGGTGTAAGTCTAGGTGTAAGTCTAGGTGTAAGTATTGGTATAAGTCTAGGTGTAAGTGTAGGTGTAAGTATAGGTGTAGGTCTAGGTGTAGGTCTAGGTGTAAGTCTAGGTGTAAGTATTGGTGTAAGTCTAGGTGTATGTCTAGGTGTAAGTCTAAATGTAAGTGTAGGTGTAAGTATAGGTGTAAGTCTAGGTGTAAGTCTAGGTGTAAGTCTAGTTGTCAGTGTAGGTGTAAGTATAGGTGTAAGTCTAGGTGTAAATCTAGGTGTAAGTGTAGGTGTAAGTCTAGGTGTAAGTGTAGGTGTAAGTATTGGTGTAAGTCTAGGTGTACGTCTAGGTGTAAGTGTAGGTGTAAGTCTAGGTGTAAGTGTAGGTGTAAGTATTGGTGTAAGTATAGGTGTATGTCTAGGTGTAAGTCTAGGTGTAAGTGTAGGTGTAAGTATAGGTGTAAGTCTA